>JBAIZL010000002.1:157541213-157783713 GCA_036971475.1 Prosapia bicincta
TCATGTAAAATTATACATGATTTAATTTTGTAAAATTATTTTATTAGATAATTATTTTCCTGAAGATGCTGGTACTATTTTATCGGCGAAAAGCTTTGAATAAATATATTCATTAAAAGTACTCTTGTTTATGAAATATTTTTTAATTTATTAATTATATATATATATATATATATATATATATATATATATATATATATATATTTACAATTTTCAGAACTACATAATGGACTTAGATTAGTAATAATGGCTCTCTGCCCAAACGAAAAATCGCCTGTTATTGTTCCAAACCCTAGCGCTCAACCCTCTAACCTCCTTCACTTTCGGAGAATCCTATTCCGGTTTTATCCAGACTATATTATCTGGCTTACACATGCTATGATCGAGGAAAGTCGTGAGAGGCTGAGCCGCACGTCGTTTTGGTGACCAGGTCAGGCAATAAAAGATGTAGTAACATTCAATATTCCGAACTAAAACCTCCGTTAACATAAAATTTGTCTAATAAATAGTTTATTTATAAGAGTCATATATTATGTATTTATAATTTACGTTTACGTTTTGGGCTTGTGTTTTCTCTCTTAACCAATTTAATGCTCTTATATTTAGATGTTGTGGGTGGGGAAAACATCTTGGCACAATGTATATAAAAGAACTAAAAATTTTTCGTGTATAATGATCATGTTTAAATTAATAATTTATGGAGTTAAATGGTTTCTTTGTGAACTTTAATTATTATTATCCTTTCTACTCAAGTGGAAATATACTTTCTACTTAGTATTTCTTAATAAAAAGCGATTTTTCATGTTTTCCTGTAATATTATACAGTAGGCAAAACTGTGTTTTTATTTTCAATTCACAGATAAAATAACTATTTCTAGAAGAGACAAAAAAACTACAGTTTATTTCCGACTAAAATTATTCACTATAAATTAAAATGATATTACTTTGCTTGTTATAATTGACATAATAAAATATCCACTTTTATAAACTGCTAAAGATATTTGGAATATTGGCTGCTGATAAAACATAACAGCAAACAAACAGTCTAATACTGGTAAAACTAGCAACAAGTATAGGAGTGAGTCAGAACACTCACGCAGAAGCAGATGGAGTGTTCGTTTTAAATATTGGGCTGGGCGTGAAGCGAAACATTTGTAACTAATATTTTTGTATTTTAATAATTTTGAAACTATTTTTGAAATAAAAAGATATAAAGCAACATTTATACTTTTATAAAGTATTTTTCATATAATCTTGAATGGTTTCAAATATTATTGATATTGAATTAATTTATTTTTTTATATTATTTAATTTTATAATTAATATAAGGGTTAAATTGAATTTTATTTAAATAATTACAATTAATATTTAGAGGTAGTAAAAACTGGATTCGTCAAGCATGAAAAAATAAATAATGTTTATTTGCCACATTTATATTTCCCCAACCATTTGAACGCACTTCCAAGTATAGTATAAGGTGTATTATTCATTTTTTACCGTACATATATAGAGCATTATTAGCAATACCACTAGCCAATAAACAAAATGCATAGTAACTGTAAACAAAATTCCGCATATTTGATTTTAGCTCGATCATAACATTTGCGATATTCGTTTTTGACCATCGAGCATTGTAGTAAAACTAAAAATAATTCAAGAAAACCGTTACAATTTGTTATTCAAGTAAATTTTATAAAAAAGTAAATTCCTACTAAGGTCTAGAGAGCAAAGTTTTATCATTGTTTTCTTATTTTCCGCTTGTTTGTTTGTTTTATTAGTTTCATTAATTTTTAATCTTACAGCACTGTTTATCATATTTTGTGGTAACCATGGAAACACTTTAAGGTTGTACAGTGGGGTTTTCGACGACAACCAAATAAGGGGAAAACTTCATATAGGTCTTTGAGAAAATCATTTCTTATTATTGGAAAGTTGGCGCAGTGCCAAAGCGCGACAGACTTTGATCATGAAGCCCTAGTTCGAATCCGGATAGAGCCCCAAATTTTTATAATTTAATTATTGTATAAATATTTCAAATAAAAACGAATTAACATAAATTGCCATCCACTATAGATGTACAAAAACGTATTTGAACTTGATTGGATGAAGTAGAACGAATTTCTTTGACGATTGAAAATTTGTACAAGATTTATATTACCTAGTAGAATGAGAGCTAATAGAAAGAATTGAAAAACAGTTTATAATATTATGATTTCAACAGTTGAACAATTTTATTACGTAAAACCTTAACGATTTCAAACGCTAAAGCTTTACTTCAACTCTAAGTTTACTAGAAACTGCAACAAATAATATAAAACTATTTTCGAAATAATTAGTTAATCTATATAGAATCCAAATTCTAATACAAAAAAAAAAATTAATAATTTAAAACATATTTTTAAATATCACTTCATACCTACCGACGTCAGTTGTGCCATCATACAAGCACAAAAACACTATTAACAACTCATAGAAATAGATTTCATTAATTAAAAAATTAAATAATTCGTAAATTAATAATAATTAATTCATTATTAAATAAATAATAAATGGTAGTGTTTCATGTGCATGTAAGGATGTTAGAAATATATGATAGTAAATATCAAAAGTAAATGCTAATTCAATACAATTCCAAGATTATTAAGTTAAAATTGGGTTGTTTTTTATACAACTAGGCAAAAAAGACCACTAATCTAGGCATGCGTCTGCAGACAAATATTAGTAAGTAGTGAAATTTTGCTAATACATAACAACAAAAACAGTTGTTAAGAAACCTCAAATATATATATATATATATATATATATATATATATATATATATATATATATATATATATATATATATATATATCGCAATATGTATTCTTGTGAATTAATAAAGAACTAACTCAAAATACAAATACAAAAATTATAATTGAATTTACAAGTGTTTGTTGAATATTCAGTGTTTGTAATGTTAGGGCAGCAAAATAAAAGTTTAACAACATTGTAATTGATTTGGAATAACTATTTATTTGATCTCATTTGCGCATATGTTAATTTTAATTGTTTAATATTCCTGATGATGTTGGTACTGTTAGCCAACGAAAAGCTTTAAATTGTAAATTCAATTATAATTCTTGTATTTGTATTTTGAGTTAGTTCTTTATTAATACACAAGAATACATATTGCGATATATATAATGAATGAACGGATGTACTCCAGATAGTACCTATTCATCATATATATATATATATATATATATATATATATATATATATATATATATATATATATATATATATATATATATATATATATATAAAGAACATAAGTCAAAATACATATTGCGATATTTATATATTTAGGATTTAATAATATACACTAATTACAGGAATAATTTATTGAATAATACACTCAAAGCTTTTCGTTGGTTGATGTTACCAACATCCTCAGGAATATAATACTAAGAATGACAAAAGAACTGTCTCAAACATATTTGATATTCTCTCTCTCTCTCTCTCTCTCTCTCTCTCTCTCTCTCTCTCTCTCTCTCTCTCTATATATATATATGTATATATATATATATATATATATATATATATATATATAAGTTATATAACTAAGTATTGTAGATGTAGCTGATATAAAAATGACCTATGTATAATTTTGTTTGTGTTGAGCACGTGCAACTATTGTTAACTTTAGTGTGTAGCAAACTTTAGAAGAGAACAGTTGACTCTATTCCAACTGAATATATATCGGTTGTATTTGTCAAGCCTAGTTTTCTAATAATTTTAACATTAGGTTATTCTTAATTACTAAACATTGGTAAAAATAATTTTATTTTGAAAACCTTTTCGTGCTTAATAAAACACGTAACTGGCGCAGTCGGTAGGATTTGCAACCTAAGGGTCGGTAGGACCCTTCTAAGAAATTAGTGAATATAATGTCCGTCGGTTTAACACTGTAATTGAAGAACAACTCTGCAGCAGAGTGAACATCTTCAAAAATTAATAAAGTGGATATCTATTACCAACGAGAAAGAAAATTGTGGAAGAAAAGTATAGTGATTGTGAATAATGCAGTGCAAGAAAGTGCAGCGTTACAATACACGTAATGAGCATAGATTTTGGATTTCACTGTAAGTTAATCTGTAATAGTATTAAGTAAACTATTATGTTTTAATTGAATATAAAGAACAAAAGTGATATTTAATAGTTTTGAAAACTATTCTATAATAACAAAGTTATTAACTATATAATTGTAGGATTTACATTTTATTGTAGTAAATGAGTGTTAATTTTTATTTTCAATATTTGAAATATATAATAACTAATTACAATGACTTCCCCCGAAATAAAAAAAGAATACTTGGATGGTTAATAATAAAAGATACTATGCTTAGTAGGTTTATTACAATTTAAGATTAAATAGTGAATAATTCATTGTACTTACAAATCCGGACGATTTCCAATCTTCCAATTCTTCTTTTCATCAATACTTTCAAAATTAAAAGAACAGGCGTTAGAAATTGTAATAAGATCAAATACTTATGCCTGGGATGATATAAAAAACTAGCTATTCAGGTAGGAGAGATTGTATTACTTTAAATTTGGAAATGGCCGAATAGACTGTTTAAAAACATGCAAAAATATTTTGACTAATGAACTACTTTTGCTGTACCCGGACTTCGAAGAAGAATTCATTCTAACAACAGACTCAAGCAATTATGCGATAGGAGCTATTTTAAGTCAATACCTTTCCACATTGTTCTTAGTGCCAGCAGAATTTTGAATGACAGTAAAATTAACTATTCTGCAATTGAAAAAAGAATTATTAGAGATTGTATGGGTAACAAAACAGTACAGGCTTTATTTGGAAAAAATTCAAAATTTATTCAGATCATAAATCTTTACAATGGTTATTTTCTGTTAAGGATCCGAATTCCAAACTTCTAAAATGGAGGTCAAAACTAGAGGAATATGATTACGAAATCAAATATAGAAAAGGTAACTTAAACCAAAACACGGATGCATTATAAAGAATCCAATTAAATATCACACATTTTCAACAAACTTTCAACATACTGTAGATGTTCAGCTGACAGTACAATGTTTCTTTTCGGAAGTTGATGATAGCCAGTCTACGTTGATTTGGAAAAAGATGACGCCTCCAATCAGAAAGATGCCAATGAAGAAAGTAACCAGACGGCTCACTCCAATTTTGAAGGAAATACTAAAATAGAAATACCAGTTTCCGAGAACCTGTAAACTATGGGAACAATCGAATATATTTATCTCTAGTAAAACATCAGCCAAATCAAGTGAAAATAATAAAATAATTTGTAGTTTCAAAAATGCATTTAATAGTTGAAATATCAGAAAATAATTTAAATATTGACATAGTAACTTCGTAAAGTTATATTTGGCAAATAAAGTAAAATATAACCTCTATTTTGAAGATGAATTTTATGAGAGGTTTGTATCATGGGTAGCCAGAAACTTTAAACAATCTGAACTCAATTTAGTTAAATGTAACAATAAAAATTTGGATTTGACTTCTGAAAAAGAAATGCTGGAAATAATAAATAATTATCACGTTAGCAAAACTAATCATCGCGGAATACAAGAAACCTAAGAACAAATTAAACTATTATTGGCCTAACATAAAACGGCACATTTAAAATTGTATCAACTGATGAGAAATACGACAGAATCCCTTTAAAACTATAAATGAATTACACTCCAACTCCGATAAAGCCTTTGCAAGTAGTGCACGTTGATAGCATATTCACTACAAAAAATCGCTTTAAAAGGATAGTAGACGCCTTCTCGCGTTATGCACAGATGTACCGTATGGGCAGTGCGCAAGCAACAGAAGTTGCTGATAACTTCTACGGTGGCCTGCAGTTATTATATCAGACAATGGCACGGAATTTAACAATAGAGTGGTAAAAGAAATATTAGATCCGCACATAATTAAAATCATTTTATAAGTACCAAGGCCCCAATCAAATGGATTATGTGAAAGGTTACATTCCACGATAGTAGAACATGTAAGTCTTTTAATTAATCAAATTGAGTGTAAAAAGAACAATATAATCAAGAAAGTAATGTATGCAATTATAGTATTTAATAGTAGCATGCATTCAGTTACTAAATTAACGCCGTGCCAAGTTTTATTTGGTCACATAAACTCGAACACCTTACTGGGTGTATATGTAGAAAACCAGTTTGCAAACGACTACGTTTTAAGCCATGGAGAAAAAACAAAATACTGTATGAAAACGTGATAAATGATAATAAAAAAAAGTTTTTATAAAAGAAAATATTTTGTATAAAAGAAATATAAACAAGGAATCACTTCCAGATATTTCAACTGAAGGTGATGTAAAAACAGTACAAAAACATTGCTAGACAAAATATAAATACAGCAAAGAAGAGATATCTTCCGTAAATAGGGGAAGGAAAATAGGTAAAATAAAGCCTAGATATCATAGCCTTAGAGAAAAAATACATTTATCAAAAGTTAAAAAACCTAGGGAGATAAGAAACATAACTATTGCTCAAAATTCTTTACAGGTCCCTCCTGTTTTTCCTTGGCAGAGCCACCGAGTCAACAGACATAACAAACAACCTCGGAATAATCCCGACTGACCTTGGGCCAGCCAAATTAGAATCCTCCTACCATACCTTTGCCCACTATTTTAGTGTAAGAAAGCTTAATAATCATTTAAATGATATTGATTTCTATTATTATGATGTATTACACAATTTGATATTAATTGCGGCAATTGACACGGTAGCCTAACTGGTAATGAATATGTGACATATATGGTAATAAAATTAGAGGTTTTGTTAATTATTTTAAATATGGTAATCATAGTACAAAATTTAAGTAGAAATTTGCATTGTAAAAATTTAGTTAATTAATGAAAATAAAAACAAATAAGTATAAAAAAGTAAAAAGAAGTAACAATTATAAAAAATTATACTTTTAAAAGATAAATAATTTTAAAAAATAAAAAAAGGTTTTATAGATGGTTTAGGATCCGTTATTAAAACTATAGTAGGTTATTTTTGCGCGTATTGAGAAGTATGGAAAGATAATTAAAGATATTGATAATGAGCAAAATAGAATAATTTACAACTTGAGTCGCAATACTCCTTTAGTAACAGTATTCTGGAAGAATTAAATAAAACATTTAATATAATTGATGAAAATTTTGTAGAAATAAAGAATAAATTGGATATTTTAAATCGTAACATTAATGACTTTGTTGAACTAGAAAAGTTAAGAAATTTTTAAAACCAATTGAACATTTAATATAACATGATGTTATAAGTAATCAGATTTGGAAAACTCTCTTATATTTTGTAAATTAAGTGTTGTACACCCTAGTGTTATCTCAACTTAAGAGCTATATGAGGAAATAAACAAAATATATAAATATTATAATGAAAGATTACCTTTAGAACCTAAAATAGAAAACCTGTGTGGAATTAGAGAACTTAAATAAAGTTAATTGTAAATCAGATTCTGAAAAAATTCTATATTTATAAACTTACCTATTGTTGAAAATATTTATTTTAACTTGTATGAATTGCATTCTATACCAACAAAATAGGAAACAGTCTATATAACAATAATACCAACAGTAAGGCACATGTTATTATCTAATTCTGTAATATTAGGTTTAGACAGTAATTGTAATGGTAAAGTAGATTCCAAATACTTTTACTTATTTTAGCTTTTAACGCATCACAGATTATAAAACGCCACTAGGAATATAAAACAGTACCATTTACCAACACAAGTAATGGTAGTATACAACATGTATAAAATAAAAGTAAAAATCAAATAATATGTATACTAAGCCAATTATTACCCCACAAGAGGTCGCCTATGGAACAACACTCCAGCTTTTGAGCCACACGGCTGCTTGCACACAGACCTATACTCCAATCTTCTAAAATATTTCAGCTCAGTATAAAAAATCCAATCAATGCAGAATAAAACGGTGGCGATGAATTGCTATATGAATGCTTGTTAAATAACTCGTTGTTCAACATTGTAGGTAACATCAAACGTTATTCAATATACAAAACCTCGGAATTAGCTATAACTACCAAGAAGGTTATTTGTATTCTCTAATAGTCAATAATTCTATTACATAAATAATCATAAATGATGGTGTGGCCTTGCAAAACGTGTAATTATTAGCTACTAGGAGACTCTGGCTTAGGCTTCTTACTACACTGAAATTAGTATCATGAAGTTTCACATTGTATAATTACAAAGAATGAGTGGATTTGATGGAAAACAATGTAAACAATTGCGTAAAAATCTGTGTTATTACTTGCGACTGGTTTTTCTCTTTAAAAGTAAAAAAACATTGGTATATTATTATTATATACGGTTCAAATAATTATTAATATTTAATATTTTTGATACATAATATTGAACTCATTAGGTGTTTATAAAGTCGATGGGAGCTATTTTGGATGAATGTAAATTTTAATAATATTTTTACTGAATACAAATTGAACATTCTAAATAATATTGAATACAATAACCTGTTTTTACTTCAATATATATATATATATATATATATATATATATATATATATATATATATATATATATATATATATATATATATATATATAGGAGTCTTACTCTAGTCACATAACTGGACAGTGATTTATAAATTTTGAAAATGCTAATAATGTAAATTAGCGAAAAGCTTCAATCAACAATAAAATGAAGTAATACTCGTATATTCTTGTTTATGAAAGTTATTTTATTTCACCATATATATATATATATATATATATATATAATAATAATAAATTAAAAATATTTCAAAAACAAGAATACTTTTAATGAATATATTTATTCAAAGCTTTTCGCCGATAAAATAGTACCAGCATCTTCAGGAAAATAATTATCTAATAAAATATTTTTACAAAATTAAACCATATGTGCTACAAACGACCATATGTTTATAAGTATTGCACTTTATGTAATTTTTTCTATAACATCAATGACCTTATTAATAGTTTGGTGCCTTGATCTCACTTGAATTTGTTCATCAATTAATATCTCTTTACCTTTATGCTTATAAATTTTCAATGTTTCAAATATATTCATTTTTAATCTTTTATTTAATTCTTTTATTAATTTCATATTTTCTATTTCCGGAAACTCGTGTCCATTATTAATACAATGCATAGCTAAATTTGATTTGTATAAGTTTGGTTTGATATAAGCGTTTAAATGTTCATTGTATCTTTCTTTTAATTTCTTTTTTGTTTGTCCTACCTATAATTTATTACAAGTTTGATATTTTATATTATATACTCCATTTCTTTCGTGCATATTATTTTGATTTTTGTTATTGTTTATTAGATTTTTAGTTTTATTATCAGTTTTATATGTAATTTGTAAATTTGTTTCTTTAAATAATCTTGAAATTTTATTAATTTCGTTACCAGTGAATGTAAAAGTTGTCGAAATATTTTCTCTCTTATTAGGTACAAAGTTATTTTCGAGTTTCTGTTTTCTTATTATATTATTATTTAATTTATCTATAGTTTTTCGTTTATATCCATTTTCTAAACCAATTTGATACATTATATTTTTCTCTTTTATTTGATCATTCAAGTTCAATGGTATTTTGTGCATTGTATGTAGTAAATTATAAAGCTCTGAAATTTTTTGCTTGTATGGATGTTTTGAATAATTAGGTATTATTTGATTTGTCTGCGTTGGTTATATATATATATATATATATATATATATATATATATATATATATATATATATATATATATACATGTATGTATGTATATATATATATATATATATATATATATATATATATATATATATATAAATGGCAGCGCTTTATAATTTACTTCATAGAATGCACAAAATACCAATGAACTTGAATGATCAAATAAAAGAGAAAAATATAATATATGAAATTGGTTAAAAAAATGGATATAAAAGAAAAGCTATAGATAAATTAAATAATAATATAATAAGAAAACAGAAACTCGAAAATAACTTTGTACCTAATAAGAGAGAAAGTATTAGGACAACTTTTACATTCACTGGTAACGAAATTAATAAAATTTCAAGATTATTTAAAGAAACAAATTTACAAATTACATATAAAACTGATAATAAAATAAAAATTTAATAAACAATAACAAAAATCAAAATAATAAACACGAAAGAAATGGAGTATATAATATAAAATGTCAAACTTGTAATAAATTATATGTAGGACAAACAAAAAAGAAATTAAAAGAAAGATACAAAGAACATTAAACGATTGAAAAGCTTTGAATAAATATATTCATTAAAAGTATTCTTGTTTTTTTAAATATTTTTAATTTATTAACTATATTACAAGAAAACATATCACCTTATTTAATATATATATATATATATATATATATATATATATATATATATATATATATATGTATTTATTTATATCAATCTTTTTCATTTCGAAATATCATTTAGTATGTTCTTAAATGTTACTGACTATATGTTTTGTTCGTTAAATAATTAAGGAACCGGGTTGTATTGTTATTCTGAATCTAATATAAATTTTCAATGTGTGGTATATGCTTAGTGATTTGACCAATAAGTTTTACCTATCATTATTCATAAGTAACTAGATCTTATTTATATTAGTAACTAAATAATTCCCTAAATATAAGTAATGAAACTAATATAAATTTTCAATGCGTGGTATATGCTTAGTGATTTGACCAATAAGTTCTACCTGTCATTATTGATAAGTAACTAGATCTTATTTATATTGGTAACTAAATAATTCCCTAAATATAAGTAATGAAACTAATATAAGTTTTCAATGTGTGGTATATGCTTAGTGATTTGACCAATACGTTTTACCTATCATTATTGATAATTAACTAGATCTTATTTATATTAGTAACTAAATAATTCCCTAAATATAAGTAATGAAACTAATATAAATTTTCAATTTGTGGTATATGCTTAGTGATTTGACCAATAAGTTTTACCTGTCATTATTGATAAGTAACTAGATCTTATTTATATTAGTAACTAAATAATTCCCTAAATATAAGTAATGAAACTAATATAAATTTTCAATGCGTGGTATATGCTTAGTGATTTGACCAATAAGTTTTACCTGTCATTATTGATAGGCTAAGTAACTAGATCTTATTTATATTGGTAACTAAATAATTCCCTAAATATAAGTAATGAAACTAATATAAGTTTTCAATGTGTGGTATAAGGTTAGTGATTTGACCAATACGTTTTACCTATCATTATTGATAATTAACTAGATCTTATTTATATTAGTAACTAAATAATTCCCTAAATATAAGTAATGAAACTAATATAAAATTTCAATGTGTGGTATATGCTTAGTGATTTGACCAATAAGTTTTACCTATTATTATTGATAAGTAACTAGATCTTATTTATATTAGTAACTAAATAATTCCCTAAATATAAGTAATGAAACTAATATAAAATTTCAATGTGTGGTATATGCTTAGTGATTTGACCAATAAGTTTACCTATCATTATTGATAAGTAACTAGATCTTATTTATATCAGTAGCGAAATAATTCGATAAATATAAGTAATGAAACTAATAAAAATTTTCTATGTGTGGAATATGCTTAGTGATTTGACCAATAAGTTTTACCTATCATTATTGATAAGTAACTAGATCTTATTTATATTAGTAACTAAATAATTCCCTAAATATAAGTAATGAAACTAATATAAAATTTCAATGTGTGGTATATGCTTAGTGATTTGACCAACAAGTTTACCTATCATTAATGATAAGTAACTAGATCTTACTTATATTAGTAGCTAAATAATTCGATAAATATAAGTAATGAAACTAATATAAATTTTCAATGTGTGGTATATGCTTAGTGATTTGACCAATAAGTTTTACCTATCATTATGGATAAGTAACTAGATCTTATTTATATTAGTAACTAAATAATTCCCTAAATATAAGTAATGAAACTAATATAAAATTTCAATGTGTGGTATATGCTTAGTGATTTGACCAATAAGTTTTACCTATCATTATTGATAAGTAACTAGATCTTATTTATATTAGTAACTAAATAATTCCCTAAATATAAGTAATGAAACTAATATAAAATTTCAATGTGTGGTATATGCTTAGTGATTTGACCAATAAGTTTTACCTATCATTATTGATAAGTAACTAGATCTTATTTATATTAGTAACTAAATAATTCCCTAAATATAAGTAATGAAACTAATATAAAATTTCAATGTGTGGTATATGCTTAGTGATTTGACCAACAAGTTTTACCTATCATTATGGATAAGTAACTAGATCTTATTTATATTAGTAACTAAATAATTCCCTAAATATAAGTAATGAAACTAATATAAAATTTCAATGTGTGGTATATGCTTAGTGATTTGACCAATAAGTTTTACCTATCATTATTGATAAGTAACTAGATCTTATTTATATTAGTAACTAAATAATTCCCTAAATATAAGTAATGAAACTAATATAAAATTTCAATTTGTGGTATATGCTTAGTGATTTGACCAATAAGTTTTACCTATCATTATTGATAAGTAACTAGATCTTATTTATATTAGTAGCTAAATAATTCGATAAATATAAGTAATGAAACTAATATAAAATTTCAATGTGTGGTATATGCTTAGTGATTTGACCAATAAGTTTTACCTATCATTATTGATAAGTAACTAGATCTTATTTATATTAGTAACTAAATAATTCCCTAAATATAAGTAATGAAACTAATATAAGTTTTCAATGTGTGGTATATGCTTAGTGATTTGACCATTAAGTTTACCTATCATTATTGATAAGTAACTAGATCTTATTTATATTAGTAGCTAAATAATTCTATAAATATAAGTAATGAAACTAATATAAAATTTCAATGTGTGGTATATGCTTTGTGATTTGACCAATAAGTTTTACCTATCATTATTGATAAGTAACTAGATCTTATTTATATTAGTAACTAAATAATTCCTTAAATATAAGTAATGAAACTAATATAAAATTTCAATGTGTGGTATATGCTTAGTGATTTGACCAATACGTTTTACCTGTCATTATTGATAAGTAACTAGATCTTATTTATATTAGTAACTAAATAATTCCCTAAATATAAGTAATGAAACTAATATAAATTTTCTATGTGTGGTATATGCGTAGTGATTTGACCAATAAGTTTTACCTGTCATTATTGATAAGAAACTAGATCTTATTTATATTAGTAACTAAATAATTCCCTAAATATAAGTAATGAAACTAATATAAGTTTTCAATGTGTGGTATATGCTTAGTGATTTGACCAATAAGTTTTACCTACCATTATTGATAAGTAACTAGATCTTATTTATATTAGTAGCTAAATAATTCGATAAATATAAGTAATGAAACTAATATAAAATTTCAATGTGTGGTATATGCTTAGTGATTTGACCAATAAGTTTTACCTATTATTATTGATAAGTAACTAGATCTTATTTATATTAGTAACTAAATAATTCCCTAAATATAAGTAATGAAACTAATATAAAATTTCAATGTGTGGTATATGCTTAGTGATTTGACCAATAAGTTTACCTATCATTATTGATAAGTAACTAGATCTTATTTATATCAGTAGCGAAATAATTCGATAAATATAAGTAATGAAACTAATAAAAATTTTCTATGTGTGGAATATGCTTAGTGATTTGACCAATAAGTTTTACCTATCATTATTGATAAGTAACTAGATCTTATTTATATTAGTAACTAAATAATTCCCTAAATATAAGTAATGAAACTAATATAAAATTTCAATGTGTGGTATATGCTTAGTGATTTGACCAATAAGTTTTACCTATCATTATTGATAAGTAACTAGATCTTATTTATATTAGTAACTAAATAATTCCCTAAATATAAGTAATGAATCTAATATCAGCTTTTTAGTTTTTCATTTGGTATCGTTTGAGCTTATTCAGACGTTTCATGTCATACATTTCACAAATTACCACAAGTCTTGAAACACAGGCAATTTAAAGGCGTACACTGCTCTAAGATACAATAGGTATTGTTATAATTTTTACTAATTGCTATATCGAAATCCAGGAACTCTGAATGGACTTCATACCCACAACTCAAGCGTGCTGTCTACTTAGATCACTCAGCACATAAGGAAATAGGTTCATGAAAAATAACGATCATGAGAAGGAAATATAACAAAAGTTTAGCTTTAATGTATGATGCATATCATCGGTTTACTGATAAAACTTTTATTGCAACTTACTGTAATTACCTTTATTAATCCCCTCCTTATTACATTCCTTACAAGTGACTTCATTCACTACAACTAAATTATAATTGTTATACATTGTGCAGTTCTGTTTAAATGATTCTAAATTTTCAAACTGGTTCTCGTTTTAAATTGGTGTGATTATTTTAATTACGCTTACATTTATTTTTTGTTTGGTTGCAATTGATTTTATCTTAGAAATTCTGCTGTATTTTCTGCTGTGATTAATAGTTTTTATAATTATATAAAATGTGTACATGTATATTTTCCAACTGTTATGCAGTGACTACTGCAGAATCGTGATTCAGCCATGAAGACTGCAGCAGCGCTCTTCCTAGCCCTTGTCGCCGCCCAAAACGCCTCAGCCGTATGTATTCTACACTTCGCAGTCATATTTTAAGACATTATTTTAGATAATTTGAATTTAATAGACTTAAATATGTTGATAGAAATTTATAATGTTTTTTGAATATAAGTTTTGAATATTAGTTTGCGTTTGATTTCTGGTTTTGAGCTAATTTGTAACCTGAAGTTTTATACTTATATAAATTTAAAAATTATTTCCTAACAAAATTGGGGTCAAGTTATAAAAGTACCCTTCTTGTTGACGAGGTCTTTATTCAACTTTCGCTAAACGAAATTTATAAATTTAATGACATCTCTTTGTATTTGTATAATTTAATAAAAATATATTTAACTAGGCGCTTGTAGGGGCAATTTATCTATGTTAAAACAAATTTTGACATATATAAAAAATTTTTATTTTTTAATATAAATTAAATTGAATACAATTCAAGTTTGTCATAACAAAATTTCCTTATAAATTTTATTTTTTGTAAACGCATTTTCAATTTCATATATTTTGGTCAAGCATATATACAATATGTATCTTTAAACCATCTTGGATTTTAACTGACTTAGTGGAACATGAAGTTGACCACGTGTAAAAACCGGTTGCTCAAACCCCATAAATGTTGTAAATTGAGAAAAAACTCTATATCCCCCCCCCGTTCCTTACCATCAGTACCTTTAATTCGAGCCATCTCCCAGCTCTGTCCCAAACTTTAAGCTCCCACAATCTTTTTCTAAAAATTCAGATTATGAAATTATATATGCAGATATTTACAAATCATACACAGCAGTTTTTCATTTCATTGTATTTCTTACTGAGATTTTAGGTAAATTAAAGTTCCTCAAAACCCTATAAATGTTGTAAATTTAGAAAAACCTATATTTTTCCCAGCTCCTTCCCATCAATACCTTTAATTTGAGACATCTCCCAGTTCTGTACGATTTTCTAAGGTCCCACAATCTTTCTCTAAAAATTTGGCTTACGAATTTATGTATGTAGAATATCTATAAGATGTTTAATAATAATGTTTGTTAGAGTTTTATAATCAGGATAAACAATTTATTGAGTTCTTTTTGCGAAAACTATTTTATTTTTGAAAAATTTTAATCTTAGTTTTATCTGAAAAAAATTCAATTTAGCATTAACAAATTAGATAGGTAACTAAAATGGTGAGTCTATCAAAGTATCTAAAAAATTATAATAAAAGCAATATTTGGTTTAAAAATATTTTGCGTTTAAACTTAAACAATTAACTACTTGTTGCATTCGTAGTTGAAGGATAATTGTAAAGAACTCAGAAGCATAACGTTACCACACGCAACAGGTAATTTACATCAGTGCCTCCGTTGATAAATATACTTAAACTGTAGTTCAGTAGGCCAATAATGTGTGAGTTGAAATAGAAGTTTTGACAATCCTATTACAGAGAAGTACTCACGAAAAATGTATCAGTTTTACATGGATCACCTCATAACAAATTAACATTACTTTTTAAATTATATAGTAAATTATGTTTTTAAATGTAATTAATTTTTTATAATATACTTTTAGGCTGTACTTTATTATATTTTAATAAACAAAATTAACTTATTATTCTCATAAATAATCTGTTATTAGCAAATGTAGAATATTATCTAATCTTTTTAGCTAAGTGACGAGAATAAAGCCATGATCATGGAAGTTGTGAATACGTATGTTGAAGAAAGTAAGCTGCCCACAGGTACGGTTATATGCTGCACTTGAACACATTGGTACAAACATCTTATTTACTACTCTCACACAAGTAATCGATTTAAATATCCTTATAATGTTTTAAAAAAACCTTATTAAAAATACGTATTTACTTTAAATAAACGTTTAACGACAAAATCCGTTAATTTAGTAAAGGTAATTACATTATAACAAGTAAAAAGTAATTAGATGCAAAACTTAATACGTATTCACATTCAGAAAACACAAAAAATACATTTAGTTTCAATTGAGGATCGATATATATTTGAAATCCATTGCCTTCTATATGCTAAACATTATTCACATTTCTACCAGTTTTTGTTAACATCTTAGTAATTTTGTACTAAAAAATTATCAATGTCCTAAACTTAAAATTATTACAAAAGGTATACATATTTATATTGACATACATATAAAGGCCTTCCTGAACGCACACAATATCTATTTTGTGAACCTTTTATACATTTAAGTTTTAACCGTGGTTACTCTTATCTTAGTGGTAATGTGGACAATCTATACAAATTATATTTATTTTAAAATGTGAAAGAGTTTTTGTTTCAATCATAACCTAAGGTGTTAAAATGAATCATAAATCGAAGTGACAAGCAACAGCTGATTTTGAATAAAGTTATAATTTTTTCAGTTCCAATGACACTAGGTTTAAGCTAGCCTGTGCTGCGATTACATATTTGATTAATAGTGTTTTCTTGACTGACATACTGTACATCCATATTTTATAAATGTAAATAGCTTTCAATAATGGTGGAAGGTAAGTATAAAGATGCCACATATTTATTGCCAGAACACTCGTCAGTAGTTACATATGATATAAGAGACTCACATATATTGATTTTAAATATTTATGTTTCTGGTGCTATTATAAATTGAAAAAAACGTTTTAATCAATTTAGGGATTTCAGAACCATCCTACACATTGGAATGCATATTTTCCTCTTGCTGGTATCAATAATGGAAGTCTTATGTTATCTCCAGACGTTGATTGAAATTCTAAAATAATAATCTCTCTCTCTCTCTCTCTCTCTCTCTCTCTCTATATATATATATATATATATATATATATATATATATATATATATATATATATTAAACTCCCGATTATCCGTGGGCGGATTAACCTGGGTCTGCCATTGTTTTACAAATATCCAATTTTTATTCCATCAGATTCATGTGTTTAAATTTCCAATCGGTGAATTACGACGTAAATACATATAAGGCTTAATAGAATTTAAGATGAAGAGAATAGATATGTAAATATGCACGTACTAATTTTTACATTGAAAGAGAAGCATCCCGACGCGGGTCAGCGAAATAAAAGGGGCGTCGGGATATATAAGAGACAATGACAAAATGCTTGGACGCCCGAAAACCTAATGTGTATCTTAAGATTGTAAACAAATGTCAGCTAATCTCGGCTATAAATAGTCTAGGGCGTGACATATGCATTATCCATGTCTGTCATATACATTATCGATCTTTATGGCTTTGTGACACACGTGACACAAGTAGGCACTGTGCGACAAAATGGTTCTCAAGAAACTTAGATCGTACATTAAAGCTAAATCAATGCTCACAAAAAACAGACGAAAGTGACAGATTTTTTTGTTAAAAAGTGAATGTATTATGTGTAAAGGAAATTACATATGTACATACATACTTACTTTTGACATATACTTATGTACGTATTGTAAATAGTTAGAGATATAAATGTACATGTTATAATCCGTCAAATACATCGACATTTTAAATTATTTTCTGTATTTATTTTGTCCTCTGAAGATTATTTGTGAATTGCACTACCCGGGGTTATTATTTGTGTAACGTATGGTATAATAATCGATTATCGATAGTTTTGCGTATTCTTTGTTCATAGCGAATTATCCGGGGAATACGTTATCCGGCGTAGCTGGGCCACCCTATTCCACTGATAATCGGGAGTTTACTGTATATATATATATATATATAATTTGTGATTGGTAGTAATTAAATTTTACAATAATATATTTACTCAATTTTCAATGATTTAATACAGACGTATACATAATGAATTACTGAATAATCTGTTTACATTATTAGAAAAAAAACTTGAGAAATTCATAACAGCTTCATTCCGGTATTTTACCAGTTTCGATACATATCCATTGATTTACAATTACAACTATTTTTAAATTAATAATGATAATCAATATATGTTGTAGTTTATATAGATATATTTAAAACCATATATTGTTATTTCTATAATTTATTAACAATATTAACATATATTGTATTTTTGTTTCAAGATAAATTTGAACAATCTAAAAAAAGACAATTTCCTGGAAGTCGAGCTTCTCATGTAGGTTATAAATTTGTTACTGACTGAAATTAGAACTACTTTTTATTCATCAATTTCTTTAATTATTATTTTTGAGTTTACCAACCATCATCTAAATGAATTTCACTAAATGTACGATTTAAAGTTAAATGGGAAAAAATGTGATTTAAAACAGATAAATTTGACGCAGAGTAATTGTTTAAAACATTTGATAATAGATAACAGATGCAGAACGTTTCAGAAGTTTCATTTATACATAATTCAAGTATAATTTAGATTTTTTGAATTTCTATATACTTTTATTCTTTCATGAATAATATAAGACAAATAACAAGACAAATATATATTGTCTTGCAATCTACTTCTTTGTAATTGTGATTTTTTTCTTAACCTAAAAATAATATTTATTTAGCTATATTATATTGAAACAATTATTTATACGACAAGTAAATATAATTTATTATTAGGTGCAATATTGAGAAAAGAGAATATATTATTTAAAAAAATTAAGTTAAAAACTAATGGACATTTCGCTATCACAGATAGCGTCATCAGAATGTTGCAACTAGAAAATAGTCCGTCTCTAATGTAACCACAATCTGTAACAAATCTAGACGTCAATTAATTAGGAGACTAACTTTAACAGCAATATGACATTAAATATTATTTTATTCCATCTTCCCTTGAGCTACTTATTTTTCACTAAAATACTTGAACAAATATTAGTAGACACTAGACCACTAGTATATAGATACTAATCAAATAATAGGAATCAGGGTTTAATATCATAACAGTTTCGTATTTACTTGTCAGGATTTCTCACTTTCATGTTATAATTAACCTTTCAGAGATCACTGTCTTCGCTATATCGTTCCTCATTTTAATTGTAACATTTTCCTAATTATAACTATATCAGTTAAGCATTTTGTTACCTACATCGATCAACATCTGTTGCGACGACGTCATAGTTTACACTTACACTGACTAAGTCAATACGTTTGCTACGGGCAAATAATATTTAAAAAATTACACACTACTTTACCTGGAACATATATAGTCTTCGTTTAAACAAATTTGAGTATAAACTTTAACAACGGTTTTTCCACTGATGATGACAATTTGGCTGTCGTAAAATGTCTAATATTTGTGAGACTTGAATATTTATGCGTGTACTGAATATTGTATTCGCAAGCTGAGTTCAAAACTGAGTTAACCTCAAACATAGTTGAACCAAACTTTATTATTACGTTGAATTATTGTGTATTATTATTATTTGTAGTAGATATTATCATATCTGTCAAAGATACATAACTTTACCGTCTAATAAACTTGAGTTTGTATGTGTTCTAATTCTTTATTTTGTTATAGAGTTTCGTTGCTTGTGTAGTGGATAAAATAGGAGTGGTAAGTTAGATGTGTTGTTGCCAAATATTTGCTATAAATTATTTCTTCGTTTTTGTTTAGTTTCCAGTTAGGATAATCTAAATGGTTTTGAGAATCTTTATTTTTAATTTTTTGTATATTTTAGTGTTGAAGTTAGTTTTTCGCTCAGATTTAAAATATTTTGTTTTACTGAAATAGATGATTAAAATGTAATGTTTGTTGTAATTATATTAATTTTGTTAAAATAATATTTTTTTAAATATATTTTAGCGAAATGTAAAAAAGTAATTGAACATATTATTAATTGATTAAAGACGGCCTGGTAAAGCAAAAGGCGGTAGATACAGTAATAAAGAAAGATTTGCCGGTAAAGATGATCAAATAGCAAAGGCTAAAGAAGAAACTCGCAAATATCATGCTGCAGATATTACCAAATATTTATAAAACGTTTCCTTTATGATCAAACTTCGTACTTCATGTCTACAGTCATTCCTTATAACTACATGATGTTCAAAAATTAAATAGCCCAATAAAACATACTGTTTTTCAAAAATATGTAGAATATTTGGTGAATGTATATAATATATTATTATTAATATAACTTATTTTTATTATTTTTTAAATGAAACTGATCTTACTGACTTTCCATTAACTAACAGACCATTCACTTTTCTTATATTCTTACCTTGCATTCGTAATTGCTCATTAACTCTCCAATTTCTGTCTGAAAACTAGCACAACAGAACTCTACACTGTATTAGCTCCAATGGTTTGGTTCTTACCAATATTTTAATCGGTTTTGGTTGAAGAGAAGTTTAGCTGCTTGAATTTGAAGTCTCTTTTCATATTTTTTCCACCATCATTATCTCTTTTACTACCTTCGAGATATTCAGATCTCGGAAAATATCTTTACTCTCCGCATACTAATGCGCAGTAACCATATTTCTTATGGTAACGTCTGAGGAATCCTATATTAGTTTCATTACACATCCCCACCATTGGTTGCTACCGGATTAACAGATAAGATTTTATTACGTAATGAAGCGTTTAGTTTCCAACCAGAAGCCATTAGTGCTTAAAATATTTGATATAATTTCCTCCTTTTTTCCTAATGTGGCGTTTCCATCTAAGTTTAAACTACATTCATCACTTAATACATAAAAGCCCACTAACCACAGTATAAAAATCTTAAATTTTGCTACAGTGAACTTATGTACATTTCGATTACATGGTAATCATCTTCAGAAGAACCATATTCTGGTTAGCGGGTTTTAGCGAGATGCACTGGCATCAAAAAGTGCATTAGACACTTGGATTTACGCCTATTCGGAAGTCTATTAATGATTTCTCTTTGAAAACATCTATCATGGAACTGCCTTCTGGTAATATGATAAATTTTTCCTGCCGTTCCAACTCATTTAGTGAGCTTCCTGATGAGGCCACGTAACGGGTATTACCTAAAATATTCCCGCGTCCACCAAAGGTACGCAAACCACCAGCTGGAAACCTCTGATGTAGGGATGATCAATTCTTAGACGAAATGAAAATATGACAACATGAATTTCTAATTTGTTTGTATATTATATGTAAACAAAATATATATGTATGTATGTATGTATGTATGTATGTATGTATGTATGTATGTATGTATGTATGTATGTATATATATATATATATATATATATATATATATATATATATATATATATATATATATATATATATATACTGATACGTATTTCTTCACGGACGGAAAAATATGATTGATAGCTACTATGCGGAGTACATCCGTTCATTTTGCTGTGCATAAAATAGCAGTTCCGATGTTTCACTAGAATCTCATCTAGCGAGGTGAACCCAACAACAGTTGAAGAGCGAATAAAGAGCGCAGACAACTCTCCTACTATACATAGAGGAAAGAAGAGCTTGGATTCGTAATGCTAAAGTATGGTTTCGTTATGCTAAAGTATGGTTTCGTTATGCTAAAGTATGGTTTCGTTATGCTAAAGTATGGTTTATGTGTAAAGTTTATTATGTGGATTACGTCTCTATGATTTGGCAACATGGTGGCACAGAACGTGATAAGTTCTTTACATACCTAAACTCTCGCCACTCCAGGATATTGTTCTGTTTGGAACTAGAGAGTTATGGCTGCTTGCCGTTTCTGGACGTCTTGATTAGGAAGGGTCAGAATGGTTGTGTTCACCATTCGGTCTACAGAAAACCGACTCACAACAATATATATCTTAAAACTGAGTCAGACCACCACCCATCATAGCTCCAGCCTATCGCTGACACTCTCTTCTCTCTGTCTCACAAGTTAACCGACATCCATTCATGAACTTATTACAATGAGAGAGGTGCTTAGAAGTAATGGATATAAGGAATATGGCATTGATAAAGCGTTGTACTAGAGAGGGAGACTGAAAAAACCTTAATGGTGAGAATATTTACCATTTCTTCAAAATTTACCAAAGCCGGCTACGTTTATTTACTCATTATAATTTTGTCCGACCTTTTACAACTTGTTTCCGTTAACATTTAGAGTTTGTTTTTACGTTTCTGCTGCCTACTAGTAAATTTCTAATTAATTACAAATGTACTAATTATATTAGTTCGTCTAATAGATAAAGCGGTAAATGACAACTTTTGATCGCATTAAAATTTTTTTTTAAAATTTGGGTTTATATTGTGAATGAAACACAAAACATTAAATATCTAAACAATAAAATATTTTTTGAAGTTTATCATGTATTGTATCGAAACAAGAGGCTGGGATTTTTTTGCATAAATGAAAGGATAGCCAAGTTTTATCAACTATAAAAACATTTCAGTTACCCCTAATGCAGAATATTTATGCTAAGAAATAACAGAACAAAATGTTATATAATAAGTATAACCTACATGAGACCAAAACTGAATTTTTAAACTCTAATAATAAAACTTAGAAAAATAATCTATATAAAAATTAATTTTTTTCAGTATGATGTATGTATGAACTTTGTGCATTACTAAACCACTGATCCAATCACCATGAAAATTTCGTAAATTATTAAATACATTTCTAGGAAAGTTTCTGGCATAGTAAGTCTCAGATTCGTAGCCAGGGATTAATGAACCCCTAACCAATTAAGTTTAGGAAAAAAATATTAACCTAGAAAACGACACTACGTTTTTAGCAAAACAGCTTCCCGACGACATAATAATTTTTTCATCATGTAATTTTTAAGTGTCAAAATAGCATAAAATATTATTTTCTATCTTATACTGACATTTCTTTGAATTCATTCCAAACTTATGGTTACTAGGCAACACTCAAATATATAAAATTATTTTCCAATACAATTCAAACAATATAAAAAAATATTTTACGTCGGAGTTCACTCCAATAAATTTCATTCAATCAATAAATTTTACTGTCACACTTTTCTCGATCGACTCCTTGAGCCAGCCGTTGTGTAGTCACAAAAAGTGAATAGATAAAAAAAATAAGGGCAAATTAGTTAAATATATTCAGAAATATATCATGAAGATGTATGTTAAAATAATAGGTTCGGTATTTGTAATTTAATAACGGCGATTTGACAATAAAAAGTTGTGGCTTTGTTACGATACTTGGTGTAATGATATTAATGTTGATTCTATGTCCGAACTCGTCACAAGACACTGTCTACAAGAACTGTGCCATAAGTTGTAAGTCAAACTGTGTCATTAGATACAAAGAACAAGAAATGTGTGTAAATTCCAGTTCTCCATAAAAGCTTGATCACAAGTTAAATAACACTCTACACACCGTATGGTGGCGCTAGCTCTATGTAGTGTTAAAACTAGGAAGCGCTCAGAGTGTCGAATGCAAATTATTTTCGTTATAGAACGTTTCTGAATATTAAATTAAACATGTTTTCTAGCGACAGATAGGTATATAAACTAATTTTAGCCAATAAAACAATAGATGGCGTTGTAGTAATATACAAAAATTGACTCTCCCATAACTCCTCACAAATGCCTTTTCACAAACCACATGTACACACTAAATATGTTTAAGTAATTACGAAATATTTCAGGTTAATTGCATTTTGAAGTTAGGTAGGATATTTAATTTGGCAGGTATAGGTTTCATTTGCTTTAAATCTTTTTTATTATTTTGCAAAATTATTGGCATTGTTTTTTAAAATATTTTTAGTACTTGGGTAATTTTCTAGTGCATTATTTGCAACGAAACTCTGTATTTAGAAGGTGAATTTTGCTGTTAATTATAAGGATAATGTTACCTTCATCCGTTGTGGTTAAGGCCGACTTTTGCTGTCTCACTTTGGTATTATATCTCGAGGCTTGTAAACCTTGGATGCTGAAGTGAGCTTCCAACTAACACTTACATAATTTCTACTTCCAAATTTGTGACTAGGTTTGGACTGAGTTATAAACGGTTTGTAAGCGGTTCAAAAACTAGACCGTTCGGAAAGTTCTATTTGTATCAAGTAATTCTGGAAACGCTGTCGTAACTGTAGGCTCTGTTTGGTATCGTATCTCCAGTGGTGATCCTGGTCTAGAGTGAAGCCTACGACTAGGCCTACTACTACTGGTACCACGTCATCGTAAAGCACTGGGAAGGTCTGACTGTCACCAGTTTGTTGGAATCAAGAGTTTGGGATCCGTTTGATTTGCGTGGAAGGTCTTGATTCCATTTAACTCCTCGCATTAGAATCAGGTAATGTAATAAAAAGTGTTAAA
Organism: Prosapia bicincta; assembly: GCA_036971475.1. Classification (NCBI taxonomy): domain Eukaryota; kingdom Metazoa; phylum Arthropoda; class Insecta; order Hemiptera; family Cercopidae; genus Prosapia; species Prosapia bicincta. The sequence goes on from JBAIZL010000002.1 coordinate 157,566,110, forward strand.
AGAACAATTCCAAAAATTTTATAACAATTTGAATAATCCCCAAATAGTGCCAGTTTTTTATAAAGCTAATATATTTTAAAAAGAATAAATAATAAAACTAACAGCAAAATCTATTAAGTTTTATACATTTTTAATAAATCATTTATTTATAAACTTCATTACTTTCCTATAAATATTAGACCAGGAAATGAGTAGAGTCTGAAACAAATTCAGGTATTGTTAGTAATGAACACATTATAAATTAACACATAATTATTATGTCATGTGTGTGTGTGAGTGTGTGTGTGTGTGAGAGAGAGAGAGAGAGAGAGAGTGTGTGTGAGAGAGAGACAGAGAGAGAGTGTGTGTGTGTGTGTGTGAGAGAGAGAGAGAGTATGTGTGTGTGAGAGAGAGAGAGTGTGTATGTGTGAGTGTGTGTGAGAGAGAGAGAGAAAGAGAGACAAACATTATTCTATTACTACACAGCCTTAAAAAAAAAATTAATGTTATGCATCATCGATAGTATAATTTACATTATTTATTTGTTTATTATTTCTATATGTTAATTTATAAAATCTATACTTTATATACACTATCATGACTCAAGGACAATCAACGATGAGGCAAAAAGACATGACACATTGGCAGATAGAAATATTTTATTTGAGACTATGGGAAATCTATAGCAAATCTATCTATATAATTCTATAGTAGTTAATTGTATTATATTTTTACACTGAAATAAAAATCCACTATCTGTGTAGCAAACTCAATATCGTAAATCACCGCCCAACAATAACCTAGCAGCTCTATCACATTTGTAAATACAGATATCAAACTTTGACGTCATAGACTAAAATATTGGCTTTTATCAATAAAATTATTTTAGCCCTAAAATAATACTATTAGTCCATCAATGATATAATAATAATAATAATAATAATAATAGTAATAGTAATAATAATAATAATCCCGTGGTAGTTGCTTGTCTGCTATCGGGCACCTCCCCAGGTGGTGGATAGGGGAACGCTCGTTATTCTTGCACTTCGGGTACTGGTGAAATAGCCAGGGTGAACCAAAACAAGATAGGGGAGGGAACCCCGAAAATAAACCAAATATGAGTAGTGAGAGGGAAATATCTTTTACGGTGCAGGGAGTCGGATCCCCAGTACCGGCACAGGTGGAGGTGACTGAGCAGGCCACACCTGGGTCGTTAGCCCATGACTGCAATTCTTCGAAAAGGGTGGAACACTTGGCCCTGACGCAAGCTACAAGTGCAGAAAAAGAAAAAGACCCGTTTAAGAAAAGCATGGGCACAATAAGGACTCCGCCTCTAACAAGAACCTTGGAGAGTAGTAAGGTAGCGGATCCATTTGATGATGATCCTGAACGTGCTGTGGACGCCGAAGTGAGAACAGATTTGCAGAGCTTTATTTCAAAGGCCGAATCCTCCGAGGTCGAAAGGCTGAAATTACAGATCAGCGAGGCAGATAAGAGCGAGGAGGAGCAAATCAGAGCCATTAGCGCTATCCTACGTACTATGAGGGAATCTGTTGCAAAACAGAAAAATGTGAACATGGCTATCAAGAATGGACTCGTCAAACTAGAGGATGGTCTGGAGGTGCTTCGAGCCTGTAGAATTTTACGACAGAATGCAATCTGGACTCTAGCAGAGAGGGCATCTGTGTCTGTAGGAAGTAGCCCTGGTAGACGAAACCTACCTCCACGAAAGCCAGGTTGACTCCAAGGGAGTCAACAAACAGCCAGGAGGCGATGGATACTAACATCCCGGAATCGGCAAAAACCGAGAAATGGAATATAGTGGCCAGTAAGAAGAAGGGCAAGGCAAAGAAAGTACCAGAGACGCAGCAGCGCGTGTTGACGCCTATCATACGGCAGCAAGACAGCCGATTGTCCAATAAGGCGAAGAAAGAGGCAAGACCAAGAAGGAACGCCTTAGTTATTAAGGCTTCCGCTGGAAAGACCTACGCGGTTTTGCTGGAACTCAATAGTTGCAGAGACCAGACAGCGCTCCAAACTGCCATCGAAACGGCGATCGGAGGGAGCGGAGAGGTCCGTAGCTTAATCCCGAAGATGAGGCTGGAGATTCTGAACCTTGATTCATACACTTCTGAAGAGGAGGTTAAAGATGCCCTTGACCGGGAAGAGGTTGAAGGGGAGATAAAGGTCTCCATTCTTGGCCCTAACCGTAGAGAACAATGTCTGGCAATTGTAGAGCTAGAAGAGGCACAGGGCATCAAAATCCTAAAGAAAGGCAAAGTTAAAGTAGGATGGGTGTCTGCTAGAATCAGACGAAGAGTCGAGGTTCGTCGCTGCTACAGATGTCTCCAATATGGTCACGTAAGAAGCCACTGCAAGGGTCCTGATAGAAGCGACACGTGCTGGAAGTGTGGACACAGAGACCACAAGGCGGCACAATGTAAGACAGAAGCACGTTGTATCTGAAAAAGGCTACAAGGATATCCCGCTAAACCATGTACCAGGATCGGGATCCTGTAAAGTTTTTCGAGAGGCTCTCGCTTTGAAAAAGGGCAAGGGCAAACCTGCATGAAGGTGCTGCAAGGTAACCTCAACAGATGTCGGGCTGCTGATGGATTGATCGATCAGTTGGTACTGGAAACAGGAATCGACGTAGCGATCATCAGCGAGCCGCACCGTCATAAAGGGAAATCAGCATGGCACAAGGATGAATCTGGAATGGCAGTAATCTGGATTATGGACCTGCGGAAGTTTCCGATACGTAAGACTGGCTCTGGAGGTGGCTATGTTTGGATTACAAGTGGAGACTTGACATTCGTCAGCTGCTACTTCTCTCCAAACGATAGTATCAACATTTACCAGGAAAAATTGAATAATATGGAGGATTCAGTGAGAGAGGGGGGTGGAAAAATCATAATGGCCGGAGATTTCAACGCCAGAGCGGTAGAATGAGGAATGCCGCGCACAAATAGAAGAGGAAATCTTCTTTTGGAAATGGCAGCCAGACTGGGACTTCATATCCAAAACACTGGTAGTACCCCGACATATCACCTGGTAGTTACGGATACTCCATTCCAGATGTGACGCTGGTATCGGAAAACCTGGGGCGGGAATGTAGGAACTGGCGAGTGCTCCCGGACTACTCGGGGAGTGATCATGATCATATATCTTTTGATATTGAAGAGGAGTATATAACATCTCGTTTCGGGATCCGATGCCAGCCAAGGTGGAGTGTAGGAAAGATGGATGGAGCAATGTTGATGGAAGCACTTTGTTTCATGTGGCAATGTAATCCGGCCTCTTATCCAGATTCATCCAATGTAGGGGGTATAGAAAGTACCGTTAAACAGGTGACCTACGTCATACGACAAGCCTGCCAAATGTCAATGCCTCGTATGAGCATCCGCAAAGCAAGACAGCAAACCTATTGGTGGACCGACGATATAGCCGATCTCAGAAGAAGATGTCTTCAACTTAGACGGAAGGCACAGCGATCTCGTGGCGGGGTTAAGGCAGCGGCTCTAGCCTTAGAGCACAAGGAGGCAGAAAGGCTCTTGTTTTGGCAATCCGGCAGAGCAAGGATTGTTGCTGGAGGTCCCTTTGCGAAGAGATTAATGAAGACCCCTGGGGTATGGGCTATAAAATAGTTACACGAAAGCTGAGCGGTGGATCCTCTGACCAGGCATTGAGCGCCAGCGCAACGAGACGAATTGTGGAAGCACTATTTCCCGATCACCAGCGTCTGATCTCTCCTGAAGAACCACGTGGGAGCGGTGATATTCCTTTGTTCACTGAATCAGAACTGATCACGGCCGTGATGCCATTAAAAAATGGGAAAGCCCCAGGACCAGACGGAGTCCCACCAGAGGTATTGAAGGTGGTGGTTAGAGCACAACCAAGCCACTACTGGACATGTACAATGCCTGTCTGAAGTCAGGCATATTCGCATCACAGTGGAAGTTAGCGCGGCTTGTGCTCATAAATAAAGGGAAGGGCTCCTCTGACGATTCATCATATTACAGACCGTTGTGCATGCTGGACACATTGGGAAAGGTAATGGAAAAATTAATAAGACCGAGGCTACAAAAGGCAATACAAGCGGCAGGAGACTCTAGCAAGAACCAGCGTGGATTTAGGGAAGGGCATTTCACAGTAACGGCGATCCAACAGGTGATAGAGGCCAGAAAATTGGGAGATCTTGTGTGTCATGGTGCTAGACCGATTGTTATGCTGGTAACGTTAGATGTGAAGAACGCATTTAACTCTGTGCGATGGTCAACCATAATGGAGGCGCTGGAACGGAAATTCTTTGTTCCAAGGTATCTATTGGCCGTGATCAGAGACTACCTGAGGGATCGGCGGCTGATCTGGACTGCTGACGGAGGACAGTGGACAAAGGAAATCACAGCTGGAGCAGCCCAAGGATCGGTACTGGGACCAGACCTGTGGAATGTGGCATATGATGGTCTTCTGAGATTAGAAATGCCAGAGGATGCATATCTGGTGGGCTACGCCGATGATGTTGCTGCTGTCATTACAGCTCGCAGCACTGAGTTGGCGCAGGTACGGCTGAATCAGGTCATGCGTAGAATTAACCTATGGATGACAGAACAAGGTCTACAGCTGGCCGTTGCCAAGACTGACATAGTTTTATTATCTGGAAGGAGGATGCCGATGCTGGTACCAATGGTTGTGAGACAGGAAACCAGATTCGTAAACCAGAGGAGTCGATTGATGACACATGCCACAGGTCTCTCCCCAGAGAGCTTTGTGCGGACGATGCTTGCATCGGAAGCCAACTGGAATATGGCATCGAAGTACATCGAATCTATTCTACTATGTAAAAAAGCAGAAGGATGGCTAGTTCCGTAATATAATGGAGGAAATATAAGAGGCACCACCCTGAAGTAATGCTCTGGCGGTTCCGGGGTAGAAATCTGCCTGGAGGGTGACGAGTTTAGTGGGTAAACTCTCAGATGTAGAGCCTAGTGCAGTGTCGAGAGGAGTCCCACACTCTGTGCATAAAGCATTCTCATCGTTAAAAAAAAAAAAATAAAAAAAAAAAAAATAATAATAATAATAATAATATTATGTTTTTAACCTTATTTTTAAAGTTATATTACAAAAACTCCTATCTTGAGAGGCGATAGATATATTCGGCTAGACATGTTTATAACGTGGGCATTAATATTTTCAACTTTTGGTTTTATGGCACATTCAATTTTCAATTGTTAATAAAGTGTTATCTTAGCGGATTTTTGCTTTAAGTGGTCCGTGCGAGTGTAATACTGCTCAGTCACTCGTGTTTTGATTATTCCAACGCTAAGAAAATCTATGTTTACTCGACACTCACTGTTCTGGGCGATTTTACTCTTATTGTTAACAATGGAGAGAAAGGAAAAATCATTTCCGTATCCTTCCTTCGGGCACGCGATTGAGCATGCTGAGACATTCGAAACTCCCCAAACTGCCCTTCATGAGGTCTTGGTGACTCAGGGGATGAACAAGTAGTGGCGTTTAATATTATAAAATGAAAATGGATATATTTTGTAGTATGTATATCAAGTTTCTATATACGTTTTAAGTTTCTATTTACTGTGTTGACAAAAATAAAACTTTATAGCTTTATTATTGGGAAAATATTTTGTAACACATGATTCCACTTAAATGTCATTATGCCAATAGGGTATTTACCATGGTTAATTTATTAAGTATAAATCGTGTTAGAAAAATTTGTTCATCCTTACCCATTATATTCCTCTTAGTGCATATTTTTCATGAAGCATTTTTTTATGGCGAATGCTTTTTCACAATTGTCTGCAATCTTTTGTTGGTCAACTGAAAAAGTATGCAGAGCTTCTTAAATTCACACATAAAATGTCTGCTGCTAAAATATATTGGTGAAATATGTAAATTTACATTTATTAAAATAAGTAGTAAAACAAACAATGGTTATCAGCTCAAAGAATAAAAGTTATTCCCAGCGGAAGTAGCGGTATTTTAAATATAGAGCTTTCCATCTAGAAACACAAATATTAGGTGTTTTAATTCTTTAAAAAGCACACTGCTGTTATTCTTCTAAAAATAAGCCGACATAAACAGATAATTTTATTGTAAATCGGGTAAGTTTATAATTATCAAAAGTTACCTATACATAATTAAAAGTATATTTAAATCTCTGTTTCAATTCTAAAGTGGTTCATATAGTTAAGAATAATTTTTATTTAGTTAAGACACATTATTTAGATTTTAAATTCTAGGAATATCATTGCTCAATATTTTGCATTATCAGTAACACCTACAGTCATCAAGTAAGAAACATAATTTACAATAATTGTTCTTACTTTCAGAACGACATTTGCGAGATTCCTCTTTAGCCATTGCAATCTTGTCGTCTTTTCCACCCAGTTCTTGCTCTAATATACTGTCAATTACGTCTTGATCTATCTCTCCATGTTTTATCTAAACATTTATAGCGGTAAGTATATTTAATAATACTCAATATGTGATTATAACTCTATTAAAAAGGGTAATATTGATGGGAAATTTAAAATAATTGTATTAAACAATAATTGTGTATTAAACTAATTACAATGTAATTATCATTATAAACGAGAAACCAATTTCAACAATAAATATAATAAACGTTTTCATTTAAATTTACTCCCTACATAGTTTCGAAGTAGTTTGATTTGTCTTAACCAGATTAAGAGAAAAAATAATTTTTATAAACAAATATTTAATTTATATTTAAAAATAACTGTAAATAACACATATGACTTACCACGCCCATTTGTTCCATCAAACAAGCAACAAAACACTGTAAACAAAACAAAAAGTTATATGTAATTTTTTATTATAACTTAATTAGACGTAAAAATTAAGCGAGCTTCTATTATCTGACGTAGATATTAATAGGGAATATACCAGTATTTTGTTAATTCAATACATTTTGAGACTAGCCAAGTTTAATTATATATATATATATATATATATATATATATATATATATATATATTGTAATCCTTAGATGAATTATTTTTTCTTGTTGAATATGTATGGTGAAATAAAATAACTTTCATAAACAAGAATATACGAGTATTACTTCATTTTATTGTTGATTGAAGCTTTTCGCTAATTTACATTATTAGCATTTTAAAAATTTATAAATCACTGTCCAGTTATGTGACTAGAGTAAGACTCAATCTTAACAAGTTTATAACCCACCTTAGCAGCTGGACTCTCAGGCAGTTCCTTGTTTTTATATTGCTGTAATTCATCTTGAAACACATAAATGAAAAATAATTATTAATATACATAAATTAAGAAATATACCAATCATTGTTTTTAAATATTTTAAAAAATTAAAACTATTTATTATATAATAATAATGATCAATAAATTGTTTTCAGGTGTGAAAAGATTGTTAATTTATCAAAATTGTAAGTAGCAAAATGAAGTCGTTAGGAACGTTTACAAACTAAACAAATTCTTGATCAAACTAATTAATTCATGACAAAATGTACTCTCTACACAAGTTTTTCTACTTGTCGTTTCATTGGTTTGACAACGTTTTGAAGTTTTTGACGAAAATGACATTATGACACTTCATGATCGCCTTAAACCTAGGATTTGGAATGAATTGACTCTGGATTCAACCGTTGATAAATCGGATCTACGGAGAATAGCAATGTTCCGATCAAGAATGTGCAGAAAACTATTTAGGATTTCCAAGTTGTAACATTTGTAATTGAATCGTATATAAATAAGCCCTTAAATTATAATAAGAACTATAAATCATACTAAGTATCAACGAAATACATATTAAATACAAAACTGGCGCGAAAAAGTTATAAATATTTCTATCTGAGGTTTCCACAAGATACGATATTAAGTGCGTATAGAGATCTAAATATCTAAACAAACATCTGAAGTCATAAAGAATGTTTTGTCACATGCCACCTATACTCTATAAAAATCAGAGCTCATATAATTATGTGCTGCTTTTTTAATATAAAACCTAATCAGAGGTGTTTCATCAATCCGACAGTGACCATTTTAGCAAATATGTATACCATTTAAATTTGTTCTCGTAACGGATATTTCGAGGAATACTATTACAACAATTATAATATGCATTATTATTAGGACAAGGAAAACTATTTGTTTCTTTGTTTAACAGAATCAAAGAATATTTGATATCAAATGGAATCCACAAGTGAAATAATTATAACTCTCCTGATTAACAACTGATTTTCTACTCTTAGTGTTATATATTATCTTATATCTGATATTTTTAGGTTAGTTTAATTTTAAAACAATTATTGTCACTCAATTGTTACATTTTTTTCATAATAAAAATCAGAATTTAAAGTTATCCGCAACAACACAGGACTAGTTCCGATACCTACGAAAGAGCGCAGCACCTCACGTTGAGTTACTAGTTTTCGTACGAGAAAGTAAAGAATAAATAGGTCAAATTGGATCTTTATGAGCTCCTAGACGTGTAAGTCTATAGGTCCAGTATGATTTATAACCACGTTCGTGGCATACAGTAGAGATAAATCAATTTATTTATGAACGTAAATAGACGTCCATCTATATTACGTCCTAGTATTTACGGTCATAAAAAGTGTGACATGATAACCGGATTATATAAATTATGTTGAGCTAATTGTAGAATTAATCGCCTTTAGCAACATGGCAATTTACGTTGGATACTGAACATTTTTTTAAAAAAATAAGATTGCAAGATTACTGTTAAAAATCGTTTGAAATGATTTATATATTTGTCATTTTTTATCAACCGTATAACTAAGTTCAAGAAATGGACCGATATAATCAGGTTAGGTACTGTTAAATCCGAGTTCTGGAGCAATAAAAACCAATTAGTAATTAGACAACTCTAAATTGGATATATATACTAACCTATTCCCCTCTGCTTGTTCCAGCACCTAAAGTAGTGTATTTAGTGAGTATATGTACACTATATGATGTAATTCGTACTGGGCTTTTATTTAGAGTTAATATTTTATCTTTTTTTACCGATGGAATTGGTTCCAGGCCTTAAGTATAGAAAAGGTCTTACAGAGTATCCACTGTCAAGACGACCTGTGATTATATTTCACTAAGTAATAATTTAAAATTTTAACTGTTCTCAAATGTTTATCCTAATAACTATATATATTGTATCGTAATATACTTTACTATTTCAAGTAAAAGAGATATTATACATATATTACATTAAATGTTATAAGCTTGTATTACAAATCTAGATTTATGTAAAAACTTCTTCAGCGAGATTCTATAATTTTCCTGATAGGCTCTGAAGATCGAAGCAGAATGTTACACGTAATGTGCTCGTGTTGGTTACTGTTACAATTTTCTTTTATAAATACTTTCTTTAGAAAATAGTCACTGACCACTGCCCGTGGAGTTTTACCTTTTCAAATTCTATTTTAAAAAGAGAGTATTTTAAATTCCAGTTATAAGGTATATGATATTGCGTAACCCTCCCACAAAAAAAAGGGCTCACAATACAAAATGCATAGAGCTTCCATATTTTTATCACAATAACACTAAATAGGGTTAAATCTTAAACAGAAAAAACATACATCAAATAAGAAAACTTTGTTCGTGAATGTATAATTCTATTGTACTCGTATATACGTTATTTCTATCTTCTGTATTGTTCTACCTTCTAACGCAGGAGTCTCGAACCTCTTTTACTGAAGGGCCGCATCGAAAACTTACGGAAGAAAAAAGGGCCGGCAATATTTCAGAGCAGAAAGTCCTCCCCCCCCCCCATACACCCGGAACGTGTATTCCAATCATGAGCTCAATGATGGTTTTTGAGATTTTCTTGCTTAGTTTTTTACTCGTTTACAGCTAGTTTACTTTTCACTTATAGAGAAAAGAAGAGGCTAGTGAGAAACGAGTACTGTACCCATATTTAATGGTAAAAATGCTTAAAAGGAAATGTATTACGAAATAAATATGTTTTCAGTATGGTAGTTATCCGCGGGCCGAAAAAACACTGTTCGCGGGCCGGGTGTGTTCCGCGGGCGGTAGGTTGGAGACCCCGGTTCTAATGCATAAAGATTGACTGAATCATGTTTATATAAAATTTACTGTAATTATAACAAATCCTGTTGAATAACATTACAGTGACGGTTCAAATACATAAACGTGTTATCTTCTTGCCTGTTCACCATACAACTGTTTTCTATTATTGATAATTTAAATAGTATTGAATGCCTATAAATATAACATAATATTGAAATTTATTTAAGCAGTAATTACACGTAACATTGTTTACACGTGCTACATAGCCTGGTAAAGTTTCAAAATAAAGTCACTTAATTGTATTCAGAAATAAATACCAAGTTTGTTCCTTTGTTGCTGATTGGTACAAATTACCTGCGGGCAGTTTATTTTTTTCGGCGCAAGTATTTAACACTTTCTCGAACTCTTTTTCAAAAAGAATAGCTTTCTCTTCGCCAGTAGGATTCTGTAACGTTTAAATAATACTGTACAAATTCACAGATTTAAATTATTGCATGTAAATTATAAAAGTTTTAATTTGAAAATAAATATGAATTTAACAAAGCACAATAAATTACACCATAGTTCAGCATTTTGAACTGTAATAGAATAAATTAACAGATCTTGATTGAAATACTTTGAAAAAATACTGTAAATACGTTTATACATGATTCAAGTTTGCAAATCCTATAACTTATATTTCTGCCCTACAAATCCTCAAATGCTCACAAAATATATAAAAATCCTCAAATTTTTAAGTAATAAATGTATGTATTTTAATATTTTTTTAAACATACAACTGTAGCAAATATATTGCGATGAATAGTGTTAAAAGAAACACTTTTAAAATAAACTACTTCTAGATCTACTAAACATTGCTCGCGGAAGATACGCGAACTACTGCTAGTATTTCCCACTTTAGCCTTAATGTTTACTCGATCAATTAGTAGCGAAAATTCAAGTAATTTCTATAAAATTTAAAAAGACGAAATAGTTGTTTTATGAATAAAATTTATATTTCCATTTACAATGTGCACTGTTTATTTCTTTGTAATTAATTTATATTGTTATTGTGGCAAAATATGTATAAATAGTAGGCCCTATGTATTTTTAACCTAATAGAAACTTTTATTCTCTTTCTTCATAAATTCACTAAAACCCATTCGCAAACTTATTTTGTTATTAATTCACATCCAAGTGTTATTATATTATTCTTAACAATTATTTTATCATTTTAATAAAAATGATAAACGTGATTTTAAAATATTTAAAGTTTTAAAATAAAATAAAGATTGATTTCCATAATTTCGTTACAATTTAGTATGAATCGATTAGAAGAAGTGAAATATCTTTCAAGTGTGTGCGATTATCTTTTATTAAACTTTGAAAACAAATAATGTGAATAAAGCTTTTTTAAACAAAACGTTTTTTTTCATTTTATCTCTTCTACCAAGTCTAATTATAACAAATACAGTAAGGGCTACAGCCAGATTATAGGCTGAGATACGTAGTATGCAAATTATAAGCTAGAGAAAAGCGAAACGCAAAAGGTTCAGTGAATTGTTTTAGTGTGATATATCATCAGAATTACAACTATGGACAATCAGTGTTGTACATAACATTCTTTGAAATTATTGAAAATAAAAAGGTTAGGTGCAAACAATATATTACTTAAGCTAAATTGTATATTTGTTACCGTCAGCTGGCAAAAGTTTAATAGTTTATTAAAGCAAATATACTTTCTGCGCTTAAAAAGTAACGGTAAAAACAGGTATTACTTTATGTGTACTTTCGCAACGAACGTTTTTCACTCTTCATTGAAGTTATTTTGCAATATAATTTTATATCTTAATTTGTTGTACAAAATTTAATATATTAGAAATGTTATTCCAGTTCAAATAATCATTAAAGTAAATAGACAAATATAAATTTATATATATTGCTAAGGAAAATGTAATTAAATTCATAAAATTTACTTACAACTAGATGAGCAAAAGAGAGTAATTTTTTAACTCAATAACCCTAAAAGGTTTTCTTTTATAAGTATTATAATAATATAACAATTATAAACCTAAATTCTATAAACAATATGCAATAATTTGCAATAAGCAAATGAATTTAATTTAAAATATTATTATTAATTTTATTCCATTATCTATACAGTATTTACCATAGCTTAGCATTAAATATTTAAATGTATTAAATACAAAGTGGTTTCTATTTACCGCAGAGGAATACTGGACTACTAAAAGGGCCAGGAAGAGTGCTCCTACTATCTTCATGGCTGAATCACGTTTGAGCTGGAAGAGTCACTGTGTAACTATGTGCGTCCGACGTTTTGTAGGACTGGTAGAGCCATTAGTTACAGTAGGTGACTCCTTTATGCCAAGGTAATTTGAAGGTAATTGTAACAAAGAAAATATAACAAACCACACAAACGAGATGGTGCGTGTACATACACAAAGTTTAACATTAACACACATCCCCTAATTTGTTTTTTTTTTTTATTCACGCACTATCATTAATTGTTTACATGTATTTTAAATAATGTCCTGCTCTCTCTCTCTCTCTCTCTCTCTCTCTCTCTCTCTCTATATATATATATATATATATATATATATATATATATATATATATACAGTAAACTCACGATTATCCGTAGGCGCCTTAACCGGTTTGCGGATTATCCGCGGTCTGCCATTGTCTTACAAATATCCAATTTTTATTCCAATCAGATTCATTAATGTTTTTTTTTAACCACTCAACGCGGTACAATCTCCGATAAAAACAACGATCATAAAAATAAACTAAGCTATCTCAAATAACGCAAGGATAAACGATAACTGTCCTGTTAGACTGAATGGACCAACTCGAGTTGGGAACAGACTACTGTATGTAAGAGACAATGACAAAATGCTTGGACGCCCGAAAACCTAATGCGTATCATAAGATTGTAAACAAATGTCAGCTAATCTCGGCTATAAATAGTCTAGGACGTGACATACGCATTTTACATGTCTGTCATATACATTATCGATCTTTTTGGCTTTGTGACACAAGTAGAAACAAACATTCCGAGTTGAACGTTGAGTGGTTATTATACTAAAATAAGTAGTAGGTAGTTTGAATTTTTAAGCGTTATTTTTATTTCTCTGTCTTTTTTATTGAATTTTATTTTTTGTGATGCAGTATTTTATCATTTGTATTAGTTGATATTTTATGTAAATTTCCTTTTTTTTGTTGTAAACCGATAAATAAAACAACATTTTAATATCTAATACACTGTTTTAATGTCCCAAATAAACCTGTATATGGAAGAAATAACATTTTTGAGATGAAAACAACGGACACAATAATTAGAGCAAAACGACTCTTCACTGTGCGACAAAATGGTTCTCAAGGAACTTAGATCGCATATTAAAGCTAAATCAATGCTCACAAAAAAAGAGACGAAAGTGACAGATTTTTTTGTTAAAAAGTGAAAGTATTATGTGTAAAGGAAATTACATATGGACACACATACTTACTTGTGACATATACTTATGTACGTATTGTAAATAGTTAGGCATATAAATGTACATGTTATAATCCGTCAAATACATCGACATTTTAAATTATTTTTTGTATTTATTTTGTCCTCTGAAGATTATTTGTGAATTGCATTAACCGGGGTCATTATTTGTGTAACTTATGGTATAGTAATCGATTATCGATCGTTTTGCATATTCTTTGTTCATAGCGGATTATCCAGGGAATTCGTTATCCGGCGTTGCCGGGCCACCCTATTCCACGGATAATCGGGAGTTTACTGTATATATAAAGAACATAAGTCAAAATACAAATACAAGAATTATAATACTTAATGAATTGTAAATTCAATTATAATTCTTGTATTTGTATTTTGACTTATGTTCTTTATTAATACACAAGAATACATATTGCGATATATATATATATATATATATGTATATATATATATATATATATATATATATATACATATAAATGAATGTTTGGATTTATGTATGCATGTATACACCTTATGTGTTACTAAACCACTGATCGGATCGCCATGAAACCTTAGGAAACTGTTGAGTACATTCCTAGAACGGTTTGTGACATAGTAAGTCTCAGTGGCGAAGCCAGGGGGCACAGGGGAACGTGAACCCCTTAAAACAATTATTTTAGCAGAAAAATATTAATCTTATTAAAAATATGATCTTTTGTCTTATCTTATCAAATTCAATTTATAGGATAATTCAGTTCATTAGACCTTTTGACTTTTGAATTCATTTCAAATGCTTGTTTGCAATCAAAATTCAACAGATTAAAATTATTTGAACTTAAATTTGAAAGTCCTTGCTTCTTAACATTAACAGCTGTACCTATATATGATTTTCTTACGCGTTGAAAATCTTTCCGATTTATTTGTGTACACACCACAGAGGAAAAACAAAAATATTGTATATGTGAGTGCACTTCAATAAATAACATTCAATCAACAAATATTATCGTCATGTTTTTCTCGAGCGAATACTATAAGGTCACCCATTATTAAGTTAATAAAATACTAAGTTAAGACCAGCTAACGTTAACACGCTATTCATTTACTTTTAGGTGTTTTAGTCTACTTTTAGTGTCTTTCTGTGTTTGTGTGTGTGTGTTTGTGTGTACGCGCGCGCGTGTGTGTGTGTGTGTGTGTGTGTGTGTGTGTGTTTTGCGACAGCCCTTCCATCCGACCGAAGCCAGCCCTGTGCTAAAGCTTGCTAAAATCTGCCAGAGGACCAGCCACTGGACTTTATTTTAAAAATCCTAATTCTCGGAGATTCAACCCTTTGGGTACAGTTTCCCGGAGAATAAGTTCTTTTTAGGCATCTCAGCTTAATGACCAGGGTGACGGAGTGTGTAAGAAAATTGTTTAATAAATAAATTTGAACTCAATTTGCAAGTTAGTAAAAAACACTGTTTTTTATTTTATATCAATTTTCGCTTTAGCACAGATTTATCACTTTTATAAAATTTAACTTCTTACAAAACGTCTTCATAAGTTTTACAGAATTTCTAAAGCACAATAAAACCTTTATAAATGTACTAATTTTTTATTTCTTAATAACAAATCTTTTTATGTCATTTATTTCCTAAATTTAAAATCATTTGACCTCACATATTTTGATCAACATATCTTATTTAGAATTTAACCAAAATTGATACCTAACTTTAAACATCATATCTAGATCCTAATATTAACACAAAATTTGCAAAATCAGCATATATATAGAAATCATACTTATTTAAGTTTATCAATTAATATTTAAAATATGCTTATTGGCTGTTGTTTGTTTTCGAACAATATTTATTTAATTTATGTAAATCTGAGAATTACTTCAACATAAATTATATGTCTTCTGACATTTGTTTTCTATACTAATTTTGATTTGTTAATTTCCAACCAGTTTCACTTGCAATCCGTTATGTTGGGTTAATTTTTTCCTATCCAATACTAGGGAATGTTTTATTTATTCTATTTCAGTATTCACACAAACTTAACAGTACCTTAATCATAATTTCTGTAACATATAAAACCGTAAGGCATTTTTGTATTAATTTTGATCCCTTTATTCGTTTACAAAGAACATAATTTTTTATTTATATATTTATTTTATGTTAGTATACTTTGGGAACAACCCTTTTAATACATTTTCTTTACCTCTAACATGAATACACAGTTTATTCATTATGTTTTTAAATTTAAAGGAGTTATTTGAATTTTCATTTGCTTTTAAAATGAAATGAATTTTCGACATTATAGATTTGAACAAGAACAAAGCAACTACCTTTTCATTCGTGCCGTCTCCTAGGTCTTTGTTAGCTTCCACAGTTTAGCTGCCCAGATTTTGTGGACTGAATATCTTCTCCATAGTCTGCTTGCCTCACGTTCCTTTGTTCCTCACGCGTCGCCAAGAATTTATTATTTTTTTAAATGTTTACCGTTCTTATCTCTGCTTTTCTAATTGAGTTTCACTGATTTTATTATCGAATTGAAAACAGTTTCTTGATAACTTGAGGTTAATTGGTTTATTGTTTTCCCATTTAACAGTTTTAAAATTTATTTTACCGAATTTTAATGTCACTATCTCCTAAAAGCAATTTCCTGTTTATCACTTGTAAACCTCTGTTTTTTGATCTATTTGAAATGTACCACATTTTGATTGAATTTAGCGAATTTTAGGGACCGAAACCCCTAAAAAAGGCATTGGAATCACACAGTTACATTTTACAGCCCCTATTTAACGCATTAAGCACATTATGTTATAATTTAACACTTTTAACTCATAAAAAAGCGGAGTAAGATGAGCGTTTTCCAGCGTGGCCGCCTCTACAGACTTACTGCCTATTTTCCCCTTTTGTTTTCAACACCCTCTACATTTCTTCAGAGCTCACGTGATGTCCCTGATCCAATTAGCAACCTTCTTAAAAAGTGTCGTACAATCATACGATCTACCCCATAAAATTAAAATGGTCTGATCACTACGTCACTATTTCCGGTGTTTGTAAAAACCTCTAAATTTTAGTATAAAAATTTTAATCTGGCCGTAACTATGTAATTTTTGAAATTTGGCGATTTCTTCATGATAGATGTTCTTCATAATTCTTCTTTCTGTACATTTTCAAATTTCGATGAACTTTCTACATTAATTTTGACTTTTCTTTCCTTTTTCGTTGTTGCTACTTTTGTCTCCTTCAAACCAAAAACAATTAAAAAAATCCGTCCCTTAAGAGTGGCTTTACTTTATAAAGTTTCTTGGAAATAGCTGCATATGGCACTGTATTTATATTTATATTTATTTTCGGAAATACAAATTTTATATTTTTATAAATTTAACATTTCTATTGTAATGCTTCAAATTTTCAATTTAAGCCAGTTAAAGTGTGTGTGTGTGTGTGTGTGTGTGTGTGTGTGTGTGTGTGTGTGTGTGTGTGTGTGTGTGTGTGTGTGTGTGTGTGTGTGTGTGTGTGTTATGGCATTTAGTTAAAGACCTATGGATTCAATTTATCTAAATCTTAATTTTTATTTTTTAGAATTATTATTTTTGCTTTGGAAATGTAAATAAACTATAAAGAGACTAACGTTTCTTTAATTTCACCTTTCACGTAATCTCTACATAAATATTTGAGTTCAAACGTCTGACATACTTTATACGCATCTACTTCGTTTTAATTGTTGCACTTCTAATTATTGTACAATATCGTGGGAATCGTTATTAACCGGCAGGTATTAGTACCGTTTTTAGCCAAGTGTGAATGTGTACCATTTGTTCTATAATATTGTGGGGATCATCATTTTTTGGCAGAAATTAGTGACCCTTTTCAGCTAAGTGCGAAAATTTCGTTTTATTCTACAATAATTTGGGAACTATTGTTATCTGGAAGGTATTAGTGACCCTTTTTACCTAAGTGTGAAAATGTTCGATTTTTCGGTTTATTAATAGGTTTTCATCTGTTGGGTCTAGATTTGCTTTGGCCTAGACACATTGACTTATAATATGACGCAAGTCTTTATTATGTGTCGAGCCCAAACTATACTTTATTCATGTAATGACATTCAGACAATCCAATCTAGAAACTTATACAGTTATACGACATATTTCTATCTAGTCGCTATCTTAAGCTAAAATTTTCAATTTAAAATTTACTGTAAAACAACAATCTTGGCTTTGCGACATGTAACGTAGGCCTATTTATGCTTGAGCTACACATAAAAGCAATCTAACATTTGAAAATATCCTTGCATTGTTATTGAAATAGTGTTTAATGCCAATATATTTAAAAGCAGAATCAGTGTTTGAAGAATATTTTGGGTGCCATAATTTAATTTCGACATTCAACAATCGACTTTATTTACTTGAAATGCTGACTTGATATCACAGGATTGTATTTTTATATTTCGGATACAATGTTTACGTGAGCAAACCAGATACCTAAAGTCCTATTTTGAAAATATATTTATATTTAGTTTTAACTAAGTAAGCACTAGTAAAAAACAAGTATTTTGTATTAGAAGTGTGAAGATTTGGAAACTTATATGTTTGCAAGGTATTTATAACTCGCTCTATTCTATATGTCCAAATCATTGGATATTTTAAAAAAAATATTGAAAAATAAATACTAACGAAAAGATTAAATCTTGGAATATATTATTATTTTAGTTTTTATAAAGTATATTAAAACTACGGTTTTTTGTTGTATTTTATATGGTCATGAAAACCTAATAATGACCAAATAACCTGTCCTTTTTGTGCAAGCCTCAACTACAAAGACTCATTTAATGAAACGTTATTAAACACTTACATTTCTTGTAAAGGAAATACTCATGTCTGACACTAGTCAATTGAGTGCTCGATTGAGTCACTAGTTTTATGTCATGTTGGATTTGTCAGAGGGTTAACACTCTTGTTCTGCTTAACTATTGACATTAACATAAAGTAAAGGTATGAAATATATCAAGAAACATGTTCAAAACATTCTTTAATGTTTCGTACAATCATGTGTTAAAAATTTTTAGAAAGATAATACCTATTTATAAAATACAAACAGAATTGTCTCCTCAGCAATAGTTTGTTAAATGCAGACAAGTTTGAGAAATGTATTATTTAAGAAACTTACTCCAACTTTGTAACTATTATTCCAGGAATGTTGTAAAATCTGAAACAAATCAATATTCTATTATTTGTGATTTATGGTATTCCATAAGTAGACCAAGTGCGTCTGAGCGTGAGTATAAATGAGTGGATGTGTTTGTTTATTAGGATAGTTTAATTCATGCTTTTGCAAAATTAATCACACTTTGTTATAAACTTTTTTAACAAAAGTAAACACTTTTTAATAAGAAGATCCTAGTGAATATATTTTTAATGAAGACAATTTACTTATTACTAAATGTTTCTAAATCCATACATACAAAAGTAATACGAATAAAATGTTGAGTAATGCGAAAAGTAAAACGAACAAAAGTATTACTATATTATTTAAACTTTTGTTATATCACACGAGCCGACCGTCTCCTAAGCTAGTTTGCAGGTAATGCTACATATTGCTTATATATATATATATATATATATATATATATATATATTACTAAATGCACTAAGCATAGATATTTTTTCAATGGCTGATGAAGGATATTTTGGCAAGTAAATCAAGTAAGACGGTGTAATACGGCAATGTGTTTAGTTTTGTAACCCTTGAATGAAATTTGGTTCGGGGAGGCATCATGAGCGCTAGGCGTGAAATCTTTAAAAGTGGTGCTCCTACACTTAGGTAATATATAATACTTGTAATACCTTAAAACATTAAATGTAAAAATGCTACAAGACAAGTTATTCCGTAAGGGTTAGGTTATCTTTATTGAAAGTTAAATAAAAATATGAGTGATTTAAAATCAGTCGATAATATTCTGGAAGAAAATACTGGAAAATAGCATGTCACAATTAACACTGCCATTTCATTAGCAACTATATATATATATATATATATATATATATATATATATATATATATATGTATATATATATATATATATATATATATATATATATATATATGTATGTGTGTATGCGTGGGCTCTCTCACTTTCTCTCTGTCTGTCTAATTATATATATATATATATATAGAGAGAGAGAGAGAGAGAGAGAGAGAACTCGCAGGCACGCGCGTCCACATACACACTCATATATATATATATATATATATATATATATATATATATATATATATATATAGAATATCAAATGTGTTTTCCTGTTAGAATATTTTTAAGATCAAATAATACACACAAATACAGGAATATTTAATTTATTGAATAATAAACTCTAAGCTTTTCGTTGGCTTACATTACCAACATCTTCAGGAGTTACAATATTAAGAATGATAAAACAAACTCTTGTTTGTTTGGAGTTTGTTTTATCATTCTTAATATTGTAACTCCTGAAGATGTTGGTAATGTAAGCCAACGAAAAGCTTAGAGTTTATTATTCAATAAATTAAATATTCCTGTATTTGTGTGTATTATTTGATCTTAAAAATATATATATATATATATAGCCTATATATATAAAATGAAAATATGAATGTATGTATGAGCCTTATGCATTATTAAACCACTGATCCAACCCGATGATACTTTGGGAAATTGTTGAGTACATTCCCGGGAAAAGTTCTGCCAAGATATAATTTTTAAGTGTTATAATAGCATAAAATACGATTTGCTATTTTACCCTATCTTAAGAAATTTCACTGAATTCAATCACAATTTTGGTTGCTAGGTAAGACTCAACCATTTAAAATTATTTTCCAACACACTTCAATCAATATACGGAAAAATGACACTATATAAGTTGATTACTACAGGTTCAGCTATTGTTATTTTAATAAAATACTAAATTAGGTTTAGCTAATCTTAACACGGTATTCATTGACATTTAGGCGATAGGATTTCCGCCGTGTCAGCTATTAATATATATACTTGTATATATATATATATATATATATATATATATATATATATATATATAATATTAAATATGGTGATATGTTTTCTTGTAATATAGTTAATAAATTTAAAATATTTCAAAAACAAGAATACTTTTAATGAATTTTTTCTTAGAATAAATATATTCATTATAAGTATTCTTGTTCTTGAAATATGTTTAATTTATTATATATATATATATATATATATATATATATATATACATATATATATATATATATATATATATATATGAATGTTTGTATGTATGTATGTATGTCTGAGCCTCATCCATTATTATACCACTGAAATTTTGGGAAATTGTTGAATAAATTCCTGGAAAGTTCTTGGCACTTCTCAAAGCCATTTCTGTACAATTCGGCCTCTCACAGGTTTTCGCTATATTTTTAAATAGAATTCTATGTACATCTTCATTTTTCTTTACATTTCAATTATTTCATTCACAATTTTGGTTACTATGTCAGGCTGAACAATCAATATATTGTTGATATGCATGTGAAAATCGAAACATAACAGCTTCTCTATATTCGATGAAATCAAACCGAGTTGTGTTCAGAATAATACATTCATTTACCTAATGCAATTGTTAATAATTACAATGTGAATACCAACAAATTGGGGAATATGGCCATTCTGACGGCTACCTTCAAAGGAAGCAAGATTCAAGATGCAATGACATGTGTTCGCGCATTTAGCCATATCTGATGATGAATTATAACATTCACATGCCATCCTAGGTGGCAAGAAACTACAGAACTTCTGTTCTGAATCCATGGATTCACACAATGGATTTTATTCCTTAGCATCAGGTTTTTGAAGAAACCGCTAATAAAATACTAAATTAGATTTATGTTTAGCAAATGTTAATACCCCATTCATTGACTTTTAGGCGGTACGAAGTTCGCCGGGTCAGCTAGTTTATAATAAATTAATAAAGCTATATATATATATATATATATATATATATATATATATATATATATATATATAATACATTTTAAACTTGTAATGTATGTGTTATACAATATAAAATTTAGTTCTTTCAATGATTTGGAAAGATATTCATTACACATTATTTATTTAAAATGTTAGGTTCAGTGTTTATTAAACTGTATTCATCAATAAGACAACTTTAGGTTTTTTGTAAAATTTAATCATTCTTACCCACACTAATCTATTGTAAAGAAATGTTTCTTGTAGCATTTTTTAATGGCGAATGCTTTTTCACATTTGTCTGCAATCTTCGCTTCGACAACTGTAACAGAATGCAAACCATGTTAGTTTATATGGTACACAAGTAGCTATAGCGGTAATACATATTCAACTACTTCTCAGAACTTACGAATTGGATCAAAAATATAAGTAATAAGTTATTTTTCGGCAGAGAACATCGGCAGTGATTAAAAGTTATTTGTAATTAAATGTAGAGTAAAATAATTAATTTAAAAATTATAAAACTGACAACAAACAAATATACGTTTTGAAAATTACTATAATATTTAATAAAATTATAGGTGGATAAATTTAATTACTGAATCCTATGCGTCGTTAGCAACACCTATAGACATCAAGTAAAAAAGATTTTTCTACAGAAAGTATTTTGTAAAGTAATTATTCTCACCTTCAGCATGACATTTGCGGATCTCTTCTTTAGCCAATACTATCTTATCATCTTTTCCAGCAAATACCTTTTCTATTATTTTGTCTACTACGTCTTGATCGACCACTCCATCCTTCATCTAAAACATTATATATATAAATTTTATTTATACAGTGACTAAAAATCTAATAAAAAGAATAGCATTTTTAACCAACTAGAAAGCTATTCAACAACCATGTATAGGTATTAAACTATCGAGTATAACAGGTATCGAATGTCAGCGATAAACGTCAAATACTAAGATTTACAAAACATTATATTTATAAAAGCTACAAGATAAGCTATTCCGAATAATATTAGCTTATTTTCATTTAAAACTAGATAAAACTATTAAATTTATTTAAAATAACGTTAGTATTAGGGCAGAAACTACTGGAAAATAGCATAACAGACTTACCATTCCTATTTTATCCATTACACAAGCAACGAAACACTATAAACAAAACAAAGAGTTAGATAATACATTATTATTAAACGAAAAATAATGTAAGAATATCTAATATATATGATAACAGCTGCTATAATATGTATGTATTATAATAAGGAACCATGGGGTTTGTCAAAATAACACTAAATAATGAAAATAATTAGGCTTTTTTTAATTTGATTTAATGCACATTTAGTAAATACAGTTGAATTATTAGAATTTTACAAATGAAATAGGAGAGTTTATAGCGATCGAACAGCTTATTCATAACACAACAGAGAGATACTGGATTGTTATGGCCAAAAGAGAAAGTGTTATATTTACACTTATAAAGGACGATGATAGTTATAACAATGTTAGTTCATCATTGTTTGCGACCGTAAACTAATTTTTTTTAAAATTATTTCTTTGAAGATTTGTTTCAGTTGCCTATACAAATAAGATAGATGTGTATATAGCCTATATGTTATGTATAATTAAATAAATATATAACTTTTGTATAATTAGTTTTAGTTTATAAAATCAATAAAACAAATATCAATAACAGTAAAGTGTTTATTCTACTTGTTCTTATGCGTTTTATATTGTCCAAGCGAAGATTAGGTTAATCGTCTGATTTATTGAAAAAGGTAATTTGACTTGTCGATTGTGTGACAAACTACCGACTTAGCTCTATTTAGTTGTAGCTATTCATGACGCAGGTTGTGGGTTTGAAATATCCGTTAAAGTTTTGAAAAAATTTAATTTTTTTAAATTAGGGATTGTTTTAAAGCCTTTGTAATTTAAGTCTAAAATTTTCAGTTCCTCTTATTTACGTAAACTTATACAAATATTTTTAAAGCATGTTAATCAAGCAAAAACTAAACACGATTGCAAAACTATAATAAATATACATCGTTCACTTAAAGAAACAATGGAAATACGTTTTTGAAAATTAAATTTAAAATTTATAAAAGTGTTTCACGTTTGTTTTTTAAACATTTTAGTTACATTAAATTCCATCTAGTATAGATTTATTTCTTTTAGAACGTCATCGTTTCAGCAACACAGTTTTTTCAGTTTGTACTTTACATCGTACTTTCAGTGAAATGCACTTTGTAGATGATAGGTTGGTAAATTAAATATTAATAAATAAGAAAGCCAAAACCTATGAATAAAAGTAGTTTTCTATTTGCCATAGTATCTGCTAAAGTATTTAGAACCTACCTTAGCAGCTGGACTGTCAGGAAATTCTTTTTTCTTGAACAGCTCTAATTCCTCTTGAAAATAAAACAAATAAATTAAACTCTAACTGTCATTATTAATACAAATATATTAGTAGTAGATATTTTCAAGTATCCTAATTGAAATATATTGACGTAAATACTACACTTTATGTAAACAAGTTCATACTTCTTAAATACTGTAATATATCTACGTTATATCTAGTTTATTTGAGTAAAGGTATTATATTCATAAATGTATACGCGTATCTATACCAATTTAATTCTATATATTTTCACACACACACACACACACACACACACACACACACACACACACACACACAAACACATACACACACACACACATACACACACACATACAAACACAAAGAACTATGCAAGTATTATTGGACAATGGAAGCAGTTTCATTTTTAACATGGATACAGAAGAAGCTTATATCTACAATAAGTGTAACGCTCCCCAGTAACATTTTCTTTGCTTATTTGGTTTTACACAATTATCACGCAACAACGATTCTTACGTTTATATGTTCAAAACATTTCGTTCGCCCTAAATGTAACATAAACGCATTTTATTTTGAATTTTAAACCACTTAATTTAACAGTAATGACTAAAAGGAGGTAACAGTGTAAATGATGTACAAATATATAAAATTTTTAACGTATAAGATAAAAAGTTTTTTAATATCCTAATAATATGATTACTTCACCAAATTGTTTAAAGAAATTTACAAATAAGGTTAGAAATTTATAGAAATTACCATACTGAAACGACAACTGATTTAAAGTATATTGTTTCATTCTTAAACTTGTAAGCTTTTAGTTCCAGTTTCGTAGCAAATTTACACTCTGTTTATGATATTGTAAATATATTCCCTGGTGTTAAACTAGATCAACGTTAATCTGAAATACATCCGTCTTAAATAGGCCTTCTGTTCGAGTATGTAATGGTAACTTCATAATTTTAAAGGTTTACAGGCCCAATAACAATTAATACCATATTTACCAGACTTTAAATAACGTGTTATCACAAGATTACCTGCGGGCAGTTTATTTTCTTCGACACAAGTATTCACCAATTTCATTAACATGGCTTTTTCTTCGTCACTCACCTGAAAAGGTTAAAAAATATATTTTACAAGTTTGTGTATATAAATATTAGACACAATAAAATATCTACATTTTTAATAAATTATTAAATTTAATAAAAACAATCGACAATCTAAAAGATAATTTAAACAAATAATTATTGTCAATTACAACTCAGAGCAACTCTGGTGTATTTTTTATTTTTAATAAATAAAATATTTTAACCCTAAAACGTTCTATTTATATCCTAATGTAAATTTGCATTACAATCATCTTTAGCGGAGATTATTACAAACATAACTGAAGAGTGACGAATGAAAAGAACTATTTAGCGCAGCAGCTCTTAACTCATTGGAAAAACTAGTTCAACAGTGTCACTGCTAACTATAGCATTGTGTACTATCTCAAATTATGATGATTCATTTCACGATATTTCTAGCTTAAACGTTCAATTTTGAGGCATTTACAGTACCCCTGACAATAATTCGTGGAGCCCGGGGTGACTCGTTAGGAAATAAACTACTGCAAAATTTATATATTTTTATAACATTCATATTATCAGCATAGTTTTAAAAATATATAAGCTACGTTTACACACTTGTTTAAGATAAAAATTAATGATAAATAAAAACTGATTGATAGTAAAATATGTTTTATCCAAGAAAAGTCTAAAAGAAAATGATATCACATAATGAAAATATTTGGAAACTTCGGAATTTTTTTAACGGTTTTTAAACAAGGTATGCAAAATTATATTTTTTAAAAATTATGAGAAAGCAATGCGGTACAAATCTTTACAGAATTAATAGAAACAACAATTTTTTATAGTAATTCCTACTTAGGCCAACAGAACTTTGAGGCATTCACCGTACCCCTGACAATAATCGGCGGACCTTGGGTGACTGGTTTGGAAATAAATTACTGCAAAATGTATCCCTTTTTATAACATTCATAATATCAGCATAGTTTTAAAAAAATATAAGCTACGTTTATAGACTTGTTTAAGATAAAAATTAATGATAAAGAAAAACTGACTGATAGTAAAATATGTTTTATCCAAGAAAAGTCTAAAAGAAAATGATATCACATAATGAAAATATTTGGAAACTTCGGATATTTTCTTAATATAGGTTTCTTTTTAAAAAGTTATACAAAATTTTATTTGTTAGAAATTATGAAAATAAGTAACGCGGTACAAATATTTACTTAAATAATAGAAAGGTAAATATTTTAAAGCAATACCTACTTAGACCAACAATAAAATTCAATTTAGTAACATTTTAATATATAATTACACTTCATCATATGTTATGACTTATGGGATTTGTTATGTTAAAGACAAATGGGATATAACTACGTTTACCTTGCCCCTTTTTATGGGATTTTATATGTTGCGTCTTTTGTGAAAGGTTTCCTATATAAAACTAAAATAATTCATTAAGTTTAAATACCTAATTAATATTTGAAAAATTGTAATAACACATCTAGTCAACCACTACAAGTTTAAAAATATATATTTTAACTAGAGTGGATGAATAAACAGTATTATATTAAAGATGAAAAATTTGAACAAGTTATATAAAATATAGGAAGAGTGTAAGAAGGAATGGATAAAAGAAAACGGCATTAAATTGGTAAGATATGCATTAACAGTTGTTAAAAAAAGGATAGGTAATAAATTTATTTGAAGTTTCAGAACAATGGTAAATATAACTGAATTCTGTATATAAAAATTTTAGTTTTTTTTATTATCCTTTCAATGTGCATTATGAAATTTGTACTAGCATAATTAATTACATTATATTTATATAATAATTTAAAAATTATAAAATACATTTAGAAAGAGTAAATTATTTACCGTAGAGGCACAATGGACTGCCAGAAGGGCCAGAAAGAGTGCTGCTACTGTCCTCATGGCTGAATCACGTTTGTGCAGAAGTACTCACTGTGTAAAAATGAGTTGGAAGCTTTTTATATGATTAACAAAGGAATTAGTCACATCAGAAGGTTATTATTCGGCAGGATTACCAAGGACAAAACAATTCAACACAACAATAGAAAAATATGTACGTAGGTAAAGACAAATGGCACCAATTTAAAATGCCAACATTGATTTTTTAGAAAACGGCGAAATTATATTAGTAAACGCGTTATTATGCTGAAATCCCTTAAAAGGCAGTAACATTGAATTAGAATTTACAGTCGGTCCGAGTAAAACTTATATTAGCAGATGCTGCGCTACCAATCCGAAAATAAAACAAAATATTTTAAAACAAAATATATTAAAAACCACCATTACACTACATCTTTTTTTAATTTCAATATCCATTCCGTATGACCCGAGTGGATGGAGTGCACGCACATCTGTGCCAATAGCTGTTACGAATAACGATAAAACTAAGGCGTTTGAATTTGACTTTATGATCCCCTAATTTTAAACAGTTCATTTTCTGAACAGTTTTTAGAAAGCCTGAGTGTCCTCCAAATGGAGAGTGATGGTAGTAGGCAAATGCCAAGTTGGATAGCGAATTAGGAATGTACGAGATGGTACTTCCAAGTGATTTTTCAAGCAGAGTACATTTTTTTACTTAGATAATACTCCTTCAATTCTTCTATAATACGTTTTAATTCAGGATCTGTTCCTAGTAGGCCTTTCCCTTAATATCTGCAAAGGCTCGAGGGAATTAGCATTAAAGATCAACTGGTATGGGGTTATCGGAGATTGAATTTGAGTCTATGTCCTCAGGTTTAAACATTCGCGAGAGGATACCGGAACATCAATGATGTTCTGGGTTCCCCGTATATGGTTCATGGTGAACTTCAGCGAAGTACTTTCGGCGATTCATCGCAAGAGTTTACCTAACTGACGAGTGAAAAGCCACGAGAGAGTTTGGTGGTCTGTCTCTAAGATAAACTCGTTGTGCTGTAGATATTGGCGAAATTTTCAGTACCGTAGACTGTGGGTAGACATTCGAGCTCATAGGCCGACGAGGATTTTTTTTCGGCTGGTGTTAGAGTTCTGGAGGAGTATGATATGGGCCGTCTGGCCCCATTATTCTCTTGGAGTAGGACGGCTCTTAGGCCACAATAACTTACATAAGTCTGTAAGGTAAAGGGTTTAGAAAAATCTGTCATTCAAAGAACATGAGGTCGGGAAATGGTTTCTTTTAGGTAATGAAAGGAACTCTCCTGCTCTTCGTTCCAAAAGATTTTATGTTGTTTATGCCTTAACAGGTTCAGGGGTGCTGCTATTTCTGAAAATATTTAGAAGTTCGTCATACATATAATTTGGACTACGGATTTGTCATTATTTGGCTGGGGAAAATCTGTAATGGCTTTGGTCTGATTATGGTCGATGGTTCCGCCTCGGGACCAAACTAGAAGCCCCATACCTCTACTCCAAAACTAACTTTTTCGGGATCAACCTTCCAGTTAGCCCGGCGCAGTCGGATTAGCACTACGCGAAGATGTCGATAATATTTCATACCACTAATGGTAATGAAGTGATAATGAATATACCACTAGGTCAACTAGGTGTTCGAACACGTACTGGAATTTAATATCTGAAAACACTTGATCTAGAAGAAGCGCGAGGACTTGGGATCCAGTACTTAGATCAAAAGGATCGCGAGTGAACTGATAAAGCAGCTATGGGGTATAGAAACTAAGTGTCAACATCTGCGAGAGCGGAATCTGGTGGTACGCAGAATTGAGGTAAAAAATGGAGATATATTTAGTTCCAGTAAACTAATAAAAACTATTGTGGAGGCTTGGTAGCGGGTAGCCTCAATGACAATGTGTTAATTGAGTTTCCTATACTCAATTACCATGTTAGGTTTCTTGCTGTTCTGATTCACTAAAAACACCAGAAAAGAATATGCGGACCGGGTTGGCTCGATGATGCCCTTACGTAAGAGGTCTTGTATTGTGTTCCTTAGGATATGCATTTTAGGTGTCTCAATCAGCTTAGGTAAGTCTAAGAGTTTGGTTTACACTGCTTTGTGAATCGATCATCTATCTTAAGGCGAGAACTTACGTCGCTTGAGATTCTCAGAGGCTGGTTAGAGGGTGTATAGCAGCGAGAAAGTGATGCCTTAGAAATTCCTATTTTTCTCAATAACTGTATCTTTTTTAAAAGGCGCTGAAATGGAGACTAACACGAAGAGTAACATCGTGTCAATCACCCTTTAGGGTCCCTTTACACGTAATCACTTTCGGAAAGGTGACAAGGAGGTCTTGGGATCTTCTTCGGCCACGATGGTTCGGTTAGGATCCTTTTCAATTGTATTTTTTGAACCTTTTTTGTTACCTTGGTGAAAGTATCTGCAAGCCCAAACATAATACCTGGGTTTCTTGCACAATAAACAAATACGACTAGGTGGCTTAGGTTTGACATTACAGGGGCTAGGAATTTTATTCTTACGATTAGTCTGAGTTTTAATTCTTGTCGGATGAGTGTTAGCGTGCCTGACCTTGTCTATTAATTTAGTCTTACGGCTCCCCTAATGAAATCTGGAGACCCGACTAGAACGAGTCGTAATTCTATTAATTGGCGCTTGTTCTGAGTGAAACTTTCTGCTGTCCTTTATTACCGCATTTGTGACAATTCACGCCTAAACGTGATCTCTTCAATCAATATTGAATGTATGGTCTGTGTCTTTCCAGAGTGGGTGTGACTCTCGTGTAGTGTTTATATTCCTTGTCATTTACTTGGATACCGATTTTGTAGAGTTCCTTAAAATTTCATGTCGCCCTGTAAATACCAAATAATTTCTAACGGCTGGTGTTATACCAGCAACTATAACACTGGTAATCTCGGATTCTGATTTGTCTAGTAGAAGCAATGCGGCATTTTCTCTAATGTCTTCAATATAAACTTCTAATCTCTCTCGGAGTCCTTATGGTATATAAAAGAGGGACTGAATTAGACTGATTGACTACGAGGTATGAACCGTAGGATAACTTCTTTATGTAATTCTTGATAAACGATATGCCTACTTGTACATGATCATCAAGGTCCTTGCGCGTACGGTATTAACAAAGTTTAGATCCGCGGTTTGATATAAAGACAGAGCTTTAAACTAGTCTTAAAAATCGTAGGAAACTTATACGTTTAGTCCGTCGGATATAGGTGTAGTAGTATTTATGATCTTTGCGGCCTAATAACGAATATTTGCATACATGAGGTTAACGAGATCGAGGTCCGGTTGCTCTACTGTAACCACCGTAGTATTTATAGAGGCTACAAGTTGCGTCTGTTTACTTAGGACTGAAAGTACGTTAGCCTCACTTATTCCGACATTATTGGGATCCTGTAACCTTAAATTGTTTACGGTGGTTCTATCTTGGGGAATACCCGGTTCGGATATTAACTCGGGACCATACTGGGCGTCAAAATTTGTTGCAGTTTTAAACGTTTCGAGTAGGGATTGAAAAGTGTCGTAGACGCGTTCCTATTTACGTTTCATATCTTTAATTACCTCGCGATATTGTCCAAAATTAATTTTTGTGTTGGTCTTTTAGAGCCTAATCCATTTCTCAAGAATCCCTCCATTTCTTAATCATCCAGTCAAGCATACCACTGGATCTTCCGAGAGGCGTAGCAGTGGCTTTGTTTAGGATAACCACTGGACATGACTACCTGCAGAGACACCTGCATCGCATGAAAGTGGTAGACACACCAATATGCCCACTCTGCTCCGACAACGAAGGGACAGCAGAGCATCTTACCACTTGTGACGGCCTGAAGGATATCTTTCACGAGGAGTCCAGGGAAGGACTCGCTACATTATACAGGGAGGAACGGCGTCGGACGGCTGAGAGGCCAAGGACGGCGTTGGCTGAAGTAAGAAGTAAATAATTTCTCAAGAATCCCTAAACGTTCGCTTAGCAAGGTTAATTTATACTTGACCTCTCTATCCTAGGATTTTTGAAGGTCCTAAGCTCTCTATTTCGTCGTGTAAAACGGATAAGATAGCTCGAGACTGTATGAAATATTCCTCTATATCACAGAATTTTAAATTGTCCAATTTATCCTGTTGAACTCCATAACTTTATCCTGTGGAACTCCAAAATTTTATCCTGTGGAACTCCGTGACTTTTTGCTCGAAACATAGTTGGGATTTCAAAAAGTGGTCCACATTTTTAATAACAAATCCACTATCGCAATAAATATATACAAATTTAAATTCTATAAATAAATCGAGGAAATTATATTAACAACTACGAAATAATAATACGATTATTAAGTATAAAATATTGTATTTAAATTATGCTACCTACTGCTACAGAGAGAGTGAGAGGGAGAGTGAGGAAGAAAGAGAGAGAGAGAGAGAGAGACAAAGATAGAGAGAGATCTTAGAAGGGGCAAACGAGGCATTAGGCTTCTGCTATGAATAACTGACGGATTTTGAGCTTATCTGTTTTTATAGTATTCCATAAGATAAGATTTGCTAGCAGCTACTACAAATGTTCGATAAATTTATAACTTGTTTAAACAACCATTATTTCATTCCTGTGCAGTGGTAGGATTTATTTTTTCTCAAGACTTTAAAGGTCCTAACTCTTTTGTCTTTTAAAAGTATATATATGTGTGTATATATATATATATATATATATATAATAATTATTATTATTATTAGTATATGTATATTCTAGGCAATGTTTTGCTTTAACCTACTACATTTAATGTTTCGCTTCAATAAACGAACCCTTTAATATAATAAATAACTACATTTTTATTTTTTTTTTTAAAAAACACCGGCTGCTACTATTGTGATACACACCACCGTATGAGAATTAAATAGCGAGATTATGGTTACCCCCCAAAAAAATTTAGAATGTTCCTCTTTAAGAGGAATTTTGACAAATAACCCTCCTTGGACCGTGGACGGTGTGCATACTTACAATATATATACAAATTTAAAATGTATAACTGATGCTGTGTATTATATAATTACTAAGGTTACATCTGATTTTCGCTGGTTTCCTTGGGAAGCATCAGAGCGATCGGAAGTTGTCCCCTCAGTCACTAGACTAAACAGACTTCCCTTGCCTGGTAACTTTACTTCACCTTATGGCTTTCGACTTACTTAACTTGAATTTTAATTTTAAATAGTATCGAAAAGTTCAGATTTGTAACAATGAGCTGTTTATAAATGGTTCCTGCTGAGTGCTGCTTTCCTGCGCCAACCATTGAAACTAATAACTATATTTCCTCATTTACTTTTATCGGCTGTTTGACTTTAATACAAAAAATTACGTTACAACGTTTTATCGACGAAGCAAGGAATATGGCCACTGTCAACAAATCTAGTTCTTGTTGAAACGTGTTTGTGTTTGTAGGGAAAAGAATTTTTAGTACATTTAATTTTGAAAATATCTGTGAAACTTTGTACCCAAATTAATACAGTGTTTGTTTAAACGTAAAAGACTATGCTCGAAACTAGAGATTGTAAATTTGTAATTAGCTTGATTTTCTTAAGGAAGGTAGGGAGAGAGAGGAACCGAAGTTGTTGAAAGAATGTTGGGATGGAGAGAGAACCGAAGGTGTTTAAAGAAAGTAGGGATGGAGAGGAAGGTGGAGATTTTTAAGGAGGGTAAGGATGAAGAGGGAACCGAAGATGTTTAAAGAAAAAACATGTCAAAGGGATATTTTATATTAGATAATAAAACGATGCGTTTTGTTCGCTTATACGAAATATACGTTTGAAGGGTTTAGTATAAGAATATAATTTTTCGAACAAAGGTTAATCAAGGTTAAGTGTTCCGCTTTTACCTTATGATAGTCTAAATATCATTTTCCTTTATCTCTTACATTCTGCAGAAAATGTTAATTACTATATTTTTAATAATGTGTATTCAAACTATGTACCAACTGTGGTTCTTATTTTGTGATTTTTTTCTAAAAACAATTGTAAAATATAATAATATAGATTTTTGATGAAACTAAACAATTGAATAACCTTCAAATAAAGCAGTCAATAAATTTTACATTCAAATGAATGCGAGTGTAAACACTACGTTTGGGACAGCCAGAACAACAATATCCATGCACCATACTATTACACACTCTTCCAACTCATTATATGTGGTTTCAAATATGTCAGGTAATCCTCTAATCAGGCTAAAATTACTAGGTTCAAATTACACCTTTGTAAGCAAAAACAAGGTCTCAGGAAGTGGAAATTACCGGGAAGTTGTAAATTAAGGGAAATATGTTTTTTGTCTTTAGTTTCTTTGGAAATACAGTATGTTCCGTGTCATGTTTAAAATGTCATAGTTTTATTGGTCAATTTGAAAGTTTACAGACGAGACACCTAAATATTGACCTTGCAAATTAAGTTAGAACATTAGTCGTATGATTAAAGGATTTAAATCCCTATAGAATGTTTCATGTTAGATTTATAGGTTTGTTTAAATACAACGCCTCAAACATCTTTTGCCTGAGTTCTCAGTTGTACCAACAACAATTGCAAGCAATTGTAAAGGAGCAAAAATTCGTCACAAAAAATAAAACACTCTGATCCCATAATTAACTTCCTTAGTTTCATATAGCTATATATTTGGGCAATTTCTCAATCCGAAACATGTATTTATATTTAAAAGCGATGGCCCTAAGTGTAAAACGCCGGAACCATTTGGGTTTTACCAATTGGTCTTCAAGTATAAACGGACTTAAAATTAGATACATCTTACAAGAACGGATGATTTATTCAATACAAGTTTAGGCCTATATGTTATAATGAATAATATAATTTATTGTACATATACCAGAGAGCACGTATTCCTGGTATATCCCCCTACCAGAAATAAACTAGGCTATGCACCCTCTCCTATCTCTAATAAATACTAATATAAATTTCCCCTTATTATACCATTAAATCTGTTTATGAGAGTCAGGGTAAATGGTCTTACTTGGCCCTAAAGGTATTACAAGGAAGGTAGTGTAGCCATCTTTACTCTAAAACGACTTTTTCACTCTAGATTGATCTTAGGTACTAATTTCTTACAGGAGTTGAAATGAGAGCTGAAAAAGCAAAGAGAAATATTTTGGAGCTACAAGGGATCGATTCAAAGATCTTTTATTCGGCAAGTGCTCTGTCTATTAGACTATAAGCCGGCTAAATAACTTGTCCTTTAATTTAAAACATACCGCGCAAGCGCTCTTTGATAAAAAAATAATTATTAACGTTTCCTGTCTTATGTAACAGGTGTAACCTTTATCTTAAGAAATTTAAAATACAGTCTTAGCTAAACACACTTAAGTGATGGGTGTTGTAGTGGTATCTATGATACGTTGAGCCATAATGTTTTCCTTTTCCAAAATTAGGATTCTCTCTTATTATTTTTAATGCTAGTTTTGTTTAAATAATCACACATAGCCAGAAAACTTTCTTGACCCTGTATTTGAACTCACAATTAAGCAAATAACATAATTGTTTTGATAAAATAATACTATGTAAAAAAACAGATGAAAAAATATATTTTGCGTGCTAATGTAGGGATGACCAACTTCTTAATTCTAAAGGGCCACTTCAGTATTTTCATTGAAGACGAGGGTCGCACAACTAGCTCTAGACATACATCAATAAGCCAAATGTAGCCTATATGTATACCGTATAGTATGCATCGTATATTAAATAATATTAATCAATAAACGTTACGCAAACATTTCATATATACATTTAAATATATACATCAAAATAGGTTTAATATTTAATCATGTTGTTTACACTTATTGGAACACAGTATTAAAAAAAATTCCAATTTGTTTAATTTTAAAATTATTCATAAGTATATAGGCCTACCTACTTCACTTAACCAGAACATTATGGGCAGATACAATCGTCCAACAGTTCATCAATATAAATTTGAATTGAAGTGGTTGCAACCTTTAGCAGATCTCAAAGATGGTTGTTTGATTCTGTTGCAGTGAGCTGATTTTATAAATTTCATTATTGAAAAGGCGCATTCACAAAGGTATGTGTTTCCAAACATTGAAAGTATTTTCTTACTGCAGTCACATATCTTTTCAGACACTTGGCTCCAAAATGCAGTACCGGTTTCCAACCTTGTCTGAAAAAATGGGTCAATTTGCAAGTCACAGAGCTCTTACCAGGCGTAAGTGCCTTGTTAATACTATATCCTGTATCCTATTCCGAGCTATATTTTTGTTTTACATTTATTAATAAATCAATAATCTAATGTGTTTAACAATTGAAAATATCCTTGCATTGTTATTGAAATAGTGTTTAATGCCAATATATTTTAAAGCAGAATATTTTATTTTGCTTTATATATTTTAAAGCAGTTTGAAGAATATTTTGGGTGCCATAATTTAATTTCGACATTCAACAATCTACTTTATTTACTTGAAATGCTGACTTGATATCGCAGGATTGTATTTTTATATTTCGGATACAATGTTTATGTGAGCAAACCAAACACTTCGAGTCCTATTTTGAAAATATATTTATATTTAGTTTTAACTAAGTAAGCACTAGTAAAAAACAAGTATTTTGTATTAGAAGTGTGAAGATTTGGAAACTTATATGTTTGCAAGGTATTTATAACTCGCTCTATTCTATATGTCCAAATCATTGGATATTTTTTAAAAATATTGAAAAATAACAACTAACTAAAAGAATAAATCTTGGAATATATTATTATTTTTGTTTTTATAAGGTATATTAAACTACTGTTTTTTTGTTGTAATTTATATAGTCATGACCACCTAATAATGACCAAATAACCTGTCTTTTTTGTGCAAACCTCAACTACAAAGACCTATTTAAAACGTTGTTAAACATTTACAATTCTTGTAAAAGGCAAGCTCAAGTCTGATTCTATACTTTGATTTAAAGTAGAATAGGAATGGGGTTGTGGTAGGTTAAGGATACGGTGTTGTCAGATCGAACGCTGTGACAGTCACCACCACTGCCAGCGGCTAATATCGTCAAGAGTAGCTAGTTGTCAAATCATTCATGATTTTCAGATTTTTTCCCCCCAAAAACATATTTTGTATTCTGAATTTAATCCTTTCTATTAGAACTGCTTTAAATATTTAAAAACTGTTTTTTCGTATAATGTGGGATGAAATATCTCTCATAAATACCACCTTATTATTAACCGGAGTTATTTAGGAAATTGAAAAAATATATACACGTTCAACAATAAATATCTACATAAATTTACATAAAACGTGAAATGTATTATATAAATACATAATGGTAATATATAAATAATGGTAATAATAAATAATAACTAACACGCGGATAAACAATAACTGTCAATAAACGCTAATAGTTGTCATCAAATAAAGGTTTAGAAAAATGTATTTGATTGGATAAATAAAAACGATTGGATTTTATTAACGATTGAAAATTTGTACGATATATATAAAGAGAGTGTGAGGTAATAGATAGAATATAAAAATTTTACGAGTTAACTGTCTATATACATCGAGACAGTAAAGTCTTGAAAAAACTGTTGAAAGGAAGCAACACTGAAATTGCAGAACGAAGCAAGCTACACCACTAGTAACTCACTCTACCACAGCTACATTGAGACTGAGCGACTAACGGAAGTTTAACGTCGAATTGGTAACAAATCTCAAACACGCAGAAAGATGTGAACCCCCTACTCGCTCAGAATGCTGTAATTCCCACTCCCTCTTGACGATTTCGCCTACTTATAATCCTATTCTGTATTAAGTCAAACCATAGTCAACTGAGTGCGGGAATCACTAGTTTTATGTCATGTTGGATTTGTCAGAGGGTTAACACTCTTGTTCTGCTTAACTATTGACATTGACATAAAGTAAAGGTAGGAAATATATCAAGAAACATGTTCAAAACATTCTTTAATGTTTCGTACAATCATGAGTTAAAAATGTTTAGAAAGATAATACCTAATTTATAAAATACAAACAGAATTGTCTCCCAACAATAGTTTTTTAAATGCAGACAAGTTTGAGAAATGTATTATTTAAGAAACTTATTCCAACTTTGTAACTATTATTCCAGGAACGTTTTAAATCTGAAACAAATCAATATTCCATTATTTGTGATTTATGGTATTCCATAAGTAGACCAAGTGCGTCTGAGCGTGAGTATAAATGAGTGGATGTGTTTGTTTATTAGGATAGTTTAATTCATGCTTTTGCAAAATTAATCACACTTTGTTATAAACTTTTTTAACAAAAGTAAACACTTTTTAATAAGAAGATCCTAGTGAATATATTTTTAAAGAAGACAATTTACTTATTACTAAATGTTTCTAAATCCATACATACAAAAGTAATACGAATAAAATGTTGAGTAATGCGAAAAGTAAAGCGAACAAAAGTATTGCCATATTATTTGAACTTTTGTTATATCACACGAGCCGTCTCCTAAGCTAGTTTGCAGTTAATGCTACATATTGCTTATATATATATATATATATATATATATATATATATATATATATATATATATATATATATATATTACTAAATGAACCAGGCATAGATATTTTTTTCAATGGCTGTTGAAGGATATTTTGGCAAGTAAATCAAGTAAGACGCGGTAATACGGCAATGTGTTTAGTTTTGTAACCCCTGAATGTAATTTGGTTCGGGGAGGCATCATGAGCGCTAGGCATGAAATCTTTAAAGTGGTGTTCCTACACTTAAGTATTAAGATATATTACATGTATTATTTTAACACATTAAATGTAAAAATACTACCAGACAAGTTATTCCGTACAGGTTAGTTTATCTTTATTGAAAGCTAAATAAAAATATTATTTATTTAAAATCAGTCGATATAATTCAGGAAGAAAATACTGTGTAATAGCATGTCACATTTACCACTGCCATTTCATTAGCAACTATATGTATATATGTATTTATGTATGTATGTGTGTGTGTGTGTGTGTGTGTGTGTGTGTGTGTGTGTGTGTGTGTGTGTGTGTGTGTGTGTGTGTGTGTGTGTGTGTGTGTGTGTGTGTGTGTGTGTGTGTGTGAGAGAGAGAGAGAGAGAGAGAGAGAGAGGCACGCGCGCTCACATACACACATTTAGAAATTCGCAATTTTGGTTGCTAGGTAAGACTTAACAATTTAAAATTATTTTCCAACACACTTCAATCACTATGCGGAAAAATGGCACTATATAAGTTCTATAAGTACTATAGGTTCAGCTAATGTTATGTTAATAAAATACTAAATTAGGTTTAGCTAATGTTAACACGGTATTCATTGACATTTAGGCGATACGATTTCTGCCGGGTCAGCTAGTAACATATATAATCGTATATATACGATTATATATATATATATATATATATATATATATATATGACTGTTTGTATGTATGTATGAGCCTCATGCATTATTAAACCACTGAAACTTTGGGAAATCGTTGAATAAATTCGTGGAAAATTTTTTGGCACTTCTCAAAGCCATTTCTGTACAATTATGCCTCTCACGGGTTTTCGCTATTTTTTAAAATAGTATTCTAAGTACATCTTCATTTTTGACATTTCAATTAATTCATTCAAAATTTTTGTTACTATGTGAGGCTCAACAATCAATATATTGTTGATATGTATGTGAAAATCGAAACAGAACAACTTCTCTATATTCGATTAAATCAAACCGAGTTGTGTTCAGAGTAATACATTCATTTACGTAATGCATTTGTTAATAATTACAATGTTAATACCAACACATTGGGGAACATGGTAATTCTGACGGCTACCTTCAAAGGAAACAAGATGCAAGATGCAATGTTCATAGATGCAAGAACATATGTTCGCGCTTTTAGCCATATCTGAGGATGAATTATAACATTCACATGCATTCGTAGGTGGCAAGATGTTACAGATCTTCTGTTCTGAATCCTACACATGAATTCACACAATGGATTTTATTGTAACGCTTCAGGGTTTTAGAGAAACACGCTAATAAAATACTAAATTAAGTTTAAGTAAGCAAATGTTAATTCCCCATTCATTAACTTTTAGGTGGTACGAAGTTCGCCGGGTTAGCGAGTATATAATAAATAAATAAATAAAACAATATATATATATATATATATATATATATATATATATATATATATATATATATTCTTGATATTTTACGTTATCCATTGTTCTTTTGTTGCAGTGACTTTATGAAGTTAATATATTACTATTGTAAGTAATTTTATCCAACATTGTCCAATGGTGGATAAAATTACTTACAATACTAATATATTAACTTCATATATATATATATATATATATATATATATATATATATATATAAGTTATATGAACAATTTATGTGAACATTTCATAATTAAATGCGTGCTAGGAAAATTCCTGCTTACGCAGCTTTTGTATTATATAGGTGGTGAGAAGAGAGCCCCGGCAGTGTGTAAGTCGCCTCTGTATCGCACAGACGTTTTCCGCTCCAACTGTATGTACATCAGTTGTATTTGAATTGTTTTATTAAGTATAATTTATGTAACAGTTTTCCAAATTAATTGTTTATTAAATTCAACAAAGTTTTGTAAAAATAAAATCATTTTTTAAAAACCTTTCGTGCTTAATATAACACGTAACTTATATACATATATATATATATATGTGTGTGTGTGTGTGTGTGTGTGTGTGTGTGTGTGTGTGTGTGTGTGTGTGTGTGTGTGTGTGTGTGTGTGTATAATGCATTTTAAACTTGTAATTTATGAAAGATATTCATTACACATTATTTATTTAAAATGTTAGGTTCAGTGTTTATTAAACTTGTATTCTTCATAAGACAACTTTAGGTAAAATTTGATCATTCTTACCCACACTATTCCAATAAACTGACATTTTTCTTGTAGCATTTTTCAATGGCGAATGCTTTTTCACATTTGTCTGCAATCTTCCCTTCGTCAACTGTAACAGAATGGAACTACTTTATATAGTACACAAGTAGTTATAACGGTAATAGATATTCAACTAACTCTCGGGACGTAGTTACTTAAAAATTGAAGTAATAAGATATTTTTCGGAAAATTAAATTTTAAAATATCCATACAGAGTACATCGTCAGTGATTAAAAGTCAATTATTTGTAATAAAATGTAACGAAAAATAATCATTTTAAAAATTATAAAACTAATAACAAACAAATGTACATGTTTTACTGTATTTTGAAAATGACTATAATTTTTAATAAAATTATAGGTGGATAAATTTAATTACTGAATGCTATGCGACGTTAGCAACACCTAATAGACATCAAGTAAAAATTATTTTTCTGCAAAATGTATTTAGTCTTACCTTCAGCATGACATTTTCGGGTCTCTTCTTTAGCCAATGCTATCTTATCATCTTTTCCAGCAAATAACATTTCCACTATTCTGTCTACTACGTCTTGGTCCACCACACCATCTTTTATCTAGAAATTTATATATAAATTTTATTTATACATGTGACTAAAAATCTAGTAAAAAGAACAGCATGTTTAACAAACTAGAAAGATATTCACAAACATGTATGGTTTGAACTATCGAGCATAACAGGTATCGAATGTCAGCGATAAACGTAAACAGTTAGATATACAACACATTAAATTTAGAAAAACTACAAGATACGATATTTCGAATAAATTAGTTTTTTTCATTGATAGCTAAATAAAAAAATTAAAGTTATTTAAAATCTACCCATAGTATTAAGGAGAAAATACTGTAAAATAGCATAACAGACTTACCATTTCCATTTTATCCATTAAACAAGCAACGAAACACTATAAACAAAACAAAGAGTTAGATAATAAAATATTCCAGCGTATATTTGTTAAACGTAAAATTATGTAAGCATCTTTAATAAATATGATAATAGCTATTATACATATTATAACAAGGAAACATCGATTTTATTAAAACTGACACTAAATAACGTAAGGCTTTATCATGTAATAACAATCAAGGACATGAGTTATTTAAATTAGTTTGCCTTTTTAATTTGACTTAATACGTTTTGTTAATACAGTTATTATTATTAGAATTTTACAAATGAAATAGAAGAGTTAATAGCGATCGAACAGCTTATTTATAACGCAAAAGAGAGATACTGTATTTTTATGCCCAAAAGACAAAAAGTTATATATACACTGATGAACGACAATGATAGCTGTAACAATCTTGATTCTAAGGACGATGGCAGTTATAACAATGTTAGTTCATCATTGTTTGCGATCGTAAACTAATTTTTAAAAAAATATTGGTTTGAAGATTTCTTTCATTTGCTTAAACAAATAAGATAGGTGTGTATATAGCCTATATGTCATGTATAAATAAATAAATATATAACTTGTTGATAATTATTTATAGTTCATAAAAAATCAATATAAATTTCAATAACAGTAAAGTGTTTATTCCACATATTCTTATGCGTTTCATAGTGTCTGCAAAGTTTAGGTTACTCGCCTGATACATTGAAAGAGGTAATTTGAATTGTGGTTGATTGTGTGACAAACTACCGACTTAGATCTATTTAGGTGACTCATTTCATGATGCAGGCTGTGGGTATAATATATTCATTTAAGTTTTAAAACTATTTCATTTTCTTTAAATTAGGAGTTGTTTTAAAGTACTCAGTCTTTGTAATTTGAGTCTGAATATTCCAATTCCTCATACGTACGTAAATGTATACAAATGTATTTAAAGCGTGTTAAATCAATGGCATAGTAATCAAGCAAAAACTAAACACGAGTGCAAAACTATAATAAATATACATAGTTTTTGAAAATTAAATTTAAAAATTATAAAAGTGTTTCACGTTTTTTTTAGAAACATTTTAGTTACATTAAATTCTATCTAGTCTATATTTACATTGTTCACTTGAAGAAGCAACGGAAGTTCGGTTTTTGAAAATTAAATTTAAAATTTATAAACGTGTTTCACGTTTTTTTTTGAACATTTTAGTTACATTAAATTGCATCTAGCATAGGTTTATTTCATTTAGTACGTCATCGTTTTAGAAACACGGTTTTTTCAGGTTGTACTTTACATCATACTTTCAGTGAAATACTCTTTGTAGATGATAGGTTGGTAAATTAAATATTAATAAATAAGAAAGCTAAAAGCTATAAATAAAAGTAGTTTTCTATTTGCCAAAGTATCTGCTAAAGTATTTAGAACCTACCTTAGCAGCTGGACTTTCAGGCAAATTCTTTTTCTTGAACAGCTCTAATTCATCTTGAAAATAAAACAAATAAATTTATATATATATATATATATATATATATATATATATATATATATATATATATAAGGAACGAAGTCAAAATACAAATACAAGAATTGTAATTGAATTTACAATTATTTCCTGATGATGTTGGTACTGTTTACCTACGAAAAGATTTGGATGTAAATTAATAAATATTCTTGTATTTGAATAACCTATGTTGTTTTAAATTATTAAACAAGAAAACGTATTTTAGATTTATATAAAATTTTAAACCTTTTAAATTAAATAACTTCAATAAGGTGCGAGATACAAAGTAAACATAAATTTTCAAAATGGCTTTAATTGTAATTACTAAAGGAAATAAGTTGAAATTTATAACAATAAGAAAATAATTTCTCAGTTGATATATGAACAGGTTTAGATTTATAAGTTTGTTAGTTTTATCAAGTGTTAATATTTCATGTCTTTTTTGTATAAAATTTATGTGGTTTATTACAAAGGATTTTTGAATAGGATATTTTACATTCGTCTTAAATATGCCTACTGTTCGAGTATGTAATGGTAACTTTAAAATTTTAAAGGATTACTAGCGCAATAACAATAACTACCATATTTACCAGACTTTAAATTACAGATTAACACAAGATTACCTGCGGGCAGTTTATTTTCTTCGACACAAGTATTCACCAATTTCAGTAACATGGCTTTTTCTTCGTCACTCACCTGAAAAAGCTAAATAATAATTTACAAGTTTGCATTTTAAAGTGTCTAATTTTATAATAAATAGGTAAATATAACAAAAACAAGCGACAGTCTAAACGATAATTTAAACAAATAATTCAATTAAATACCAACTTATTTACTTAAATGACAATTACAACTTGGAGCAACTCTGGTGTAGTTTTTAATTTTTAATAAATAAAATATTTTAATACCAAAACGTTCTATTTATATCCTAATGTAAATTTGCATTACACTCATCTTTAGCGGAGATTATTACAAAAATAATTGAAGAGGTTCTTTACATTAGAACAAGCTAACCGTTTACCTAACTCATAGTTTAACAGATGAGGATTGCTTAGTGTAATGGGAATTGCTTAGGAAATCCAAACGTAATGTATCAGTAGGTTTTTCACAAATAGTAAAGTCTTCGATTACTCAAGTTCAAATAATATGTTTTTGGTAATCCTAACTAATAAGTTATTAGATTAGTGTTAACCTTCAACTATACCAGACAATTATGAATGGCAGAAATCGATACAGTTTAGAGCAGTTTTTCACAAACTCGTGGCTCTCTTGAGGTAAAATATATTTTTTGGCTGCGCCCTTATGGATTTCTGACTATTATTTTGTTGGTGATAAGGTTCAAAGTAAAACTATATCAATAAATTTTCTCTTACTAGTGTAAGGTAGAGAATGGCCAAAAAACATAAAAAGATACTTAACCTTCTTCCAAGTATAGTGCTTCTTCAATTTCTCGATAACCAGTACATGGTTAGAAGATTGAAAAGAACCAAACCATTAGAGTTAGTTTACTGTAGTGTTGTTCTAATATTTACAGCTAATTCTAATACTTGGAATTGATAATGTCTAGACAAGAACTAAAAAGTTATTGGCCACTTTAGTTAGCCTATGTGATTATTTAGGGTAAGATAATGTAATAAACCTGAATGGTTGGACTAATATGACCAGTTTTATTAACAAAAGCAAAAAGCAATTCGTCTACAGTACAATCACATAACCGGAGGACAAGCAAAACGATAAATAGAAGGAAATATTTAAAACTGATACATAGCTAATAGGCACATGATTTAGCCATAGATTGTAGATATGAATCATAACAAGAATTTCATCTAATTGTAAAAAAAATCTAATCATTGGTGAAGAATAAGTGGAGGAAGAACTATATAGCGCAGCAGCTCTTAACTCGTACAAAAAACTAGTTCAACAGTGTCACTGCTAACAATAGCATTGTATACTATCTCAAATTATGATGATTCATTTCACGATAGTTCTAGCTTAAACGTTCAATTTTGAGGCACTTACTTTACTCCTGACAATAATCCGTGGAGTCCCAGGTGACTGATTTGGAAATAAAAAGCTGCAAAATTTATCCATTTTTATAACATTCATAATATCAGCATAGTTTAAAAACAAATCTAAGCTACGTTTACACACTTGTTCAAGAAAAAAAATGATGATAAAGAAAAACTGACTGATAATAAAAAATGTTTTATCCAAGAAAAATCTTTAAAAAAATGATATCACATATAAGAAAATATTTGGAAACTTCGGAAACTTTTTTAATATAAGTTTTTGAAAAATGTATTCAAAATTTTATTTTTTAAAAACTATGAAAATAAACAACGCCGTACAAATATTTACAGAATTAATAGAAACAAAATTTGTTTAAAGTAAATCCTACTTAGGCCAACAAGGAAATCATTTTAGTAACTACTTAATAAATAATTACACTTCATATAAATAATTTAACATAAATTATGCGTGAAAACAGCTGTTATATTACGTTAACAATAACATACAATCAGCTGTTTTATGGAATCATATGTTATGGCTTATTTAAAGTCAAACGGGATATAACTTCGTTTACCTTACCCCTTTTTATGGGATTTCATAACTTGCGCCTTTTGTGATAGGTTTCCCATATAAAACTAAAATAATTCATTAAGTTTAAATACCTAATTAATATTTGAATAATTGTAATAACATAACGTGTCATCCACTACAAGTTAAAAAAATATATTTGAACTTGAGTGGATGAATAAACAGTATTTTATTAACGGTTAAAAATTTG
The DNA here is from genome assembly GCA_036971475.1 of Prosapia bicincta. Taxonomy (NCBI): domain Eukaryota; kingdom Metazoa; phylum Arthropoda; class Insecta; order Hemiptera; family Cercopidae; genus Prosapia; species Prosapia bicincta. The sequence continues at coordinate 157,611,106 of JBAIZL010000002.1, forward strand.
AACAAGATATATAAAATATTGAAAACAGAAAACGGAATTAAATTGGTGAGATATGCATTACAGTTTGTTAAAAAAATAGGTAATACATATATTTTAGGTTTCAGAACAATGGTAAATATAACTGAACTCTGTAAATACAAATTTTAGTTTTTTACTATCCTTTCAATGTGCATTATAAAATATGTACTAGCATAATTAACTACCTTAAATTTTTAAATAATAATCTAAAAATTATAAAATACGTTTAGAAAGAGTAAATTATTTACCGCAGAGGCATACTGGAGTACCACAAGGGCCAGGAAGAGTGCTGCTACTGTCCTCATGACTGAATCACGTTTGCCCAGAAGTATTCACTGTGTAAAAATGAGTTGGAAGCATTTTATAGGATTATCAAAGCCATTAGTCACATCAGAAGGTTAATATATGCGACAGGATTACCAAGGACAAAACAATTCAATACAACAATAGAAAAATATATACGTGGGTAGAGAAAAACAGCACCCATTTAAAATGCCAAAATTATTGATTTATAGAAAACGGCGAAATAATATTAGTAATATTTATGCTTAAATCCCCTAAACGGCAGTAATATTGAAATAGAATTTACAGTCCGTTCGAGTAAAACTTCTATTTGCAGATGCTGCGCTACAAATCCGAAATTAAAACAAAATATTTTAAAACAGGAGCTCCAGCACTTCACTAAATCTTATTTTTAATCTCAATATCCATTCCGCACACCTGGGTCAAAAACTGATACGAATAACGATAACACTAAGGAGTTTGAATTTGTCATTTTGATCCCCTAGTTTTAAACAGTTCTTTTTCTGAATAGTTTTTAAAAAGCCTGAATTTCCTCCAAAAGGAGAGTTATTGTAGTAGGGAAATGCCATGTTTATTAGCGAATTAGGGATATAGATACGAGATGGTACTCCCAAGGGATTCTTCAGGCAGAGTACCATTATTCCTAGATAATACTCCTGATATTCAACTTTTCCCCTTCAATACGTCTATAATACGTTTTAATTCAGGGCCTGTTCCTGGTATTTATTAATATCTGCAAAGGTTAGAGGTAGTTTGCCTTAAATTAACAACTGGTACAGGGTTGTTAGAGACCGAATATGAGTCGATGTCTTCAGGACTAAGCATTCGCGACAGGATATCAGTAATGACGTTCTGGGTCCCCCGTATATGGTTCACGGTGAACTTCAGAGAAGTAGTTTTGGTGATTCATAGCAAGCGACGAGTGAAAAGTCACGAGAGAGGTTGTGGTCTGTCACCAAGACGAACTCGTTGTGCTCTAGATATTGCCGAAATTTTCAGTACCATGGACTGTGGTTAGACATTTGAGTTCATAGACCGACGAGGCCTTTTTATCGAAAGTTGTTAGGGTTTTGGAGGAGTATGCTATGGGCCGTCTAGCTCAATCGATCTATTGGAGTAGGACGGCTCCAAGTAACATTCATCGGTCTGTAAGGTAAAAGTTTAGACAAATCTGCCATTCGAAGAGCAGGAGGTAGAGAAATGGCTTCTTTTAGGTACTGAAAGAACCTCTCCTGCTCTTTATTCTAGAAGAACTTTTGTTGTTTACGCTTTAACAGGATCAAGAGTGCTGCTATTTCTGAAAATGTCGAGAAGTTTGCTATTCTTATAAATTAGGCTACGGCTTCGGCATCATTTTCTGGGGAAATCCATAATTGTTTTGGTCTGCTTGTGGTCATGGTAGGACTCGGGACGAAACTAGCACCCCCAGGAAACTAGTCCCCTCTACGCCAAACTTAACATTTTTGGGTATAACCTTCAAGTTAGCTTGGCGCAGTCGGATTATCACTTCGCGGACATACCGATATAGCCCTGCCAAGTACTACAATATATCACTATGTCATCTATGTAGTTGAACACGTACTGGAATTTAATATCTGAAAACACTTCATCTAGAAGACGCGCAAGGATTTGGGCTCCAGTACTTAGATAAAAAGGAACGAGAGTGAACTGACAAAGTAGCTATGGGGTACAGAAACTAGTGACAAGTTTCAACTTCTGAGTGGGCGGAATCTGGTGGTACGCAGAATTCAGGTAGAAAATGGAGAAATATTTGGCTCCAGTAAATTAATTAAAACTATTGTGAAAGCTTGGTAGCGGGACGTCCTCAATGACGATATGCTGGTTGAGTTTCCAATAACCCACAACCATGCAGAGTTTCTTGTTACTGATTCACTAGAAACGCCGGAGAAGAATATGCGGACCTGCTTGGCTCGTTGATGCCTTTATTTAAGAGGTCTTGTTTGTGTTCCTATGGGTATCCATTTCAGGTGGCGCATATTGATACGATTGGGATTTCACAGGTACATCGTCTATATCGCAATCAATCAGCTTAGGTAAGCCTAACAGTTTGGTTAATACGTCTGAAAACTCTTGTAAATTTCCGTGTGTCTGGACCCTTTAAGATGGTCTAAAGTGAGATCTTCTGAGGTAGCTTAGGCTGTGTTATTTAGGTTTTCTGCGTTCCCGGTGGAATTACCCACTAAAGGAATAAGGAACTGAAATATATTTAGTTGTCCGAAAGATTAATTGATAATTTCGTTTTAAATATGAAACCCGTGCCGAGAATAAAGTCGTATGATAGGTAATGGGCAAAGAGGAAAGTCACTGCTTTGTGAATCGATCATCTATCTTAAGGCGAGAACTTACGTCGCTTGAGATTCTCAGAGGCTGGTTAGAGGGTGTATAGCAGCGAGAAATAGATGCCTTAGAAATTCCTATTTTTCTCAATAACTATATCTTTTTTAAAAGGCGAGCTGAAACGGAGACAAGCACGAAGAGGAACATCCTGTTAATCACCCTTTAGGGTCCCTTTACACGTAATCTCTTTCGGAGAGGTGAGGAGGAGGTCTTGGGATCTTCTTCAGCGATTAGGATTCAGTTAGGAACCTTTTCATTTAGATTCCTTGAACCTTTTTTTGTTACACTGGTGAAAGTATCTGCAAGCCCAAATATAATGTTTTGGTCTCTAACAAAATAAACAAACATGGCTAGGCAAGTATTTATAGAGGCTACAAGTTGTGTCTGTTTACTTAGGACTGAAAGAAAGTAATTTTGTCTCAGTCAGTTATGATCTTCTAAATACCATTTTCCTTTATCTCTTACATTCTGCAGAAAATGTGAATTACTTTTTTTTATTAATATATATTCAAATTATGTGCCAACTGTGGTTCTTATTTTGTGATTTTTTTCCAAAAACAATTGTAAAATATATTAATATAGATTTTTGATGAAACCAAACAATTGAATAACCTTCAAATAAAGCATTCAATAAATTTTACATTCAAATGAATGCGAGTGTAAACACTAAGTTTGGGACAGCCAGAACAACAATATCCATGCACCATACTATTACACACTCTTCCAACTCATTATATGTGGTTTCAAATATGTCAGGTAATCCTCTAATCAGACTAAAATTACTAGGTTCAAATTACACCTTTGTAAGCAAAAACAAGGTCTCAGGAAGTGGAAATTACCGGGAAGTTGTAAATTAAGGGAAATATGTTTTTTGTCTTTAGTTTCTTTGGAAATACAGTATGTTCCGTGTCATGTTTAAAATGTCATAGTTTTATTGGTCAATTTGAAAGTTTACAGACGAGACACCTAAATATTGACCTTGCAAATTAAGTTAGAATATTAGTCGTATGATTAAAGGATTTAAATCCCTATAGAATGTTTCATGTTAGATTTATAGGTTTGTTTAAATACAACGCCTCGAATATCTTTTGCCTGAGTTCTCAGTTGTACCAATTGCAAGCAATTGTAAAGGAGCAAAAATTTGTCACAAAAAATAAAACACTCTGATCCCATAATTAACTTCCTTAGTTTCATATAGCTATATATTTGGGCAATTTCTCAATCCGAAACATGTATTTATATTTAAAGACGATGGCCACAAGTATAAAACTCAGGAACCATTGGGGTTTTACCAATTGGTCTTCAAGTATCAACGGTATTAAAATTAGATACATCTTACAAGAACGGATGATTTATTCAATATAACTTTAGGCCTGTATATTATAATAATTAATGTAATTTATTGTACATAAACCATAGAGCACGTATTCCAGCTATGCCCCAGTAAGCACGCCCACATCTCTAATAAATACTATTATAAATTTCCTCCTTTATACCATAAAATGTGTTTATTAGAGTTAAGGTGAGCTATCTTACTTGGTCTTTATGGTATTATAAGGAAGTCAATGTAGCCACCTTTACTCTAAGACGACTTTTCCACCCTAAATTGAACATAGGTACTAATTTATTACAGAAGTTGAAATGAGAGCTGAAAAAGCAAAGAAAAATATTTTAGAGCTACAAGGGGTCGATTCAAAGATCTTTTATTCGTCAAGTGCTCTGTCTATTAGACTATAAGCCGGCTAAATAACTTGTCCTTTAATTTAAAACATACACGCGCAAGCGTACTTTGATAAAAAAATAATTATTAATATTTCTTATAACGCGGTGTACAGTCTTGTGTAACAGGTTTAACCTTTATCTTAAGAAATTTAAGGTACAGTCTTAGCCTAGCTAGTGTGTTACAACACACTTAAGAGATGGGTGTTGTAGTGGTATCTATGATACGTTGGGCCATGATGATTTGCTATCCTTTTCCAAAATTAGGATACTCACGTATTATTTTTAATGCTAGTTTTTTTTAAATAATCACACATAGTCAGAAAACATTCTTGGCCCTGTTTTTGAACTCACAATTAAGCAAGTAACATAATTGTTTTGAAAAATAAAATCCTACTTAAATAAACAAGGAAAACTTTTATTTTAGGTTTTTTTAATAATTGTAATTTATATAAATATGCATATACAATTGTCAGAATAGCAATATTACGTGGCAAATAGAAAGCGAATTTCCTTCTAATTTTTCCTTTCTTTGAATGGTGTTGAACTGCTATTTTTAATTGTTACTATTTAAACGCTTTCTGTTTTTTCATCTCCTGCACTCTTGTAGTATATTTTCGCTTTTCCTTCGCATTGTTTGTTTGTGAAGCAATTTGCGATACCGTTATTTCAATTGTTTGTTTATTTTATTCTTTTCATTTATTTTTAATCCTAGAGCAGTATTTATGATACTGTGTGGTAACCATGACAACCATGATATTGTGCAGTGGAGGTTTCTACGACATCCAGTTGGGAGCAAAAGAAAAATTTATACACATCTTCGAGAAGTACGAATAAATGTTTAAAAAAAACTGTCTGAATACCTACATACACACACACACACACACATACACACACACACACACACACTCACAAACACACAGTCACAAACACACACACACTCACACACACACATACACACACACACACACACACACACACACACACACACACACACACACACAAATATATATATATATATAATGTGAACTAAAAGAAAAAAATGAAAAAAACATTTCGGGCTTGAAGTTTAGTTAAACCTAAAAATGAAAAGAGAACAAGCCTAAAAATAGCGTAAATTAATTGGTAAGTAACATAGAAACGTAGAAGCTGAGTTTAGATTGTCGAATTTTGGTCAGTCTATGCAGCAAGGTAAGTAGCTTGAGTAACCTAATTTCGCTTCGCGATGTCACTTAAATAGACGTTACTGCTTGACTACATCATTGTAACATACATTGGGAAACATAACCTTACCTTTCTTCACAACCACTTAGTAGATATATTTCTTTTTATCTATATAGTTATCTGGTGCCACATAGTGCAATCATGAACGAGTGTGCTTCAAAACAAAAGGAATGTTTTTGCGTTGATTAATAGTGTTTATTTCAAATATTTATATAGCATATAGCAATAATATTAACGTTTATTCTGGTTTAGAATGTATTTTGAGTAACATGTGTGAAAACGAAGGAAATCGAAACAGCCTGAGTAGCAATAAAATTATTCTTTTTTTAGGTTAAAAAATGAATAAATTTTTAAAATTTCATGGTTCACTTAGTATTATGTTTGTGTTTTCTCTGCAATTCTATATTTCTTTTGCTACTTTGGAATATTATAATTATCCTAAGATTTAATAAGTAAGTAAGATTACATGATTTCTGATAAGTTTGATATCGTAGCTTAGATACCATTTGTATATTAACATCAAAGCTTCATGCTTGAACTATATTTCATACTGCACAGTTCCCCAGAACAAGTTGCACAGTAAACTTTAGTTACTGTAATAGCTAAGACGAAACTTAAACCCAACTAAGATAGCGCTCTGCAAGTACATTAATTTTAGATTCATATAACTGCGATATCGACTGACTCAATATTTCTATCTTACAACTATTATTAATTCTTATTAAATTCAAAATAATTTTAATTAAACATATACAACTTAATTTTGGCTAACAATGTATTACACTGACCTAATTATTCATGCATTTAGTCTCAGTAACATGTCGAAATACCCTCCGATTCATTATTAATATGATAAATATTATTTTGCGTTTTAATGCACACAAAGGGATTGAAATATTTCTCCGTTTACTACGAAGAATAACATCGCTTTGTAGCGTGAATTCAAAGGCTTGCAAAAGCGTTGGGTTTCTTAGTGGTGGATGAAAGTCCTTTTTATCTAAAGAAAGCGTAGCATAACTTAATCATATTTGAATCAAAATTTCAATTTAATTGTGCTGTTAAAAGAAGGCCGTTTATTTATTAATTTAATTAAAATAATACTAAGTGTGCGTGATATTGTTGTTATAAAGTTTAAAAAAAATAACGATTTACAGTATATTAAAAATATAAAATTTAATTTAACAATATTTCCTTGGTATAATTTTAACACACCAGTATAACTACGGCATATGGTTTAGTTTTAAGTTAAAAAACAAGAAATTATAATATTATAATTGATTTCTCAGTCACAATATAAGGATATTTTGTGCTATATTTAAATTAGATAATTGCTGTTGAACTGTATTTTGTTAAAAATACTTTGTTTAGGTTTTGAGAAAAATGGAAAAGAAGACAGGATTACAATTGTCTGACAATTGTTTCAGGTTATAAAGGTTATCTCCCAATGTTAAAACGTCTACAATGAATTGTACTAATTAATAAAGTGTGAATAATTTACTTGTAGTGGTAATTGCTTGAAGCAATACCTGGAACCGCTGTAACAGACAACTAGTTCTTTCAAAGGATCCAACAAATTAGTTAGGCTAGAATTATTGTTTTTTGGACGTCTATTATTAATGATATTGTCACACGTTTATTTCTTCCAGGGTCTTTATAAGTAGATACAAAATACACCTTTTAATTGTCTATTGTTGTGTTTAGGTTTTGTTTACAACCATAACATTAAAAACCTAGTTCTCTACCACTTATCTCATAATAAGTGTACCAAAGTTACATGTCACACCTCCCATATTCAGTGTTATCAATGTTGCATCGCTCATATTTCATAATTAGTTTTATAGATGTTACATTTGATGGGATTTATGCTCTTTATTATCGATGTTACATGCCACATTGCACAATTAGTATTATCGATAGTACATTTGATGGGCATTATAATATATATTATTGATGTTACATGCCACACAATGCACAACTAGTATTATCGATAGTACATTTGATGGGCATTATAATATATATTATTGATGTTACATGCCACACAATGCACAACTAGTATTATCGATAGTACATTTGATGGGCATTATAATATATATTATTGATGTTACATGCCACACAATGCTCAACTAGTATTATCGATGTTACATTTGAAGGGCTTTATAATATGTATAATTGATGGTACATGCTACATTTTATAATGAGTATTATCGATGTCACATTTAATGGGATTTATATTCTGTATTATCAAAGTTACATGCCATACGTTTTCTAATAAGTTTTATCGATGTTACATTTGATGGGAAATATATTCTGTATTATTGATGTTACAAGCCACACATTTCATAAGTAATATTATCGCTGTCACATTTGATGGGCTTTATAATATGTATTATTGATGTTACATGCCACACATTTCATATTTAGTACTATCGATTTTACGTTTGATGGGATTTATAATCTATATTATCGATGTTAAAAGCTACATTTCATAATTAGTATTATCAATATTACATTTGATGAGCTTTATAATATGTATTATTGATGTTACATGCCACACATTTCATATTTAGTACTATCGATTTTACGTTTGATGGGATTTATAATCTGTATTATCGATGTTAAAGCTACATTTCATAATTAGTATTATCAATATTACATTTGATGGGCTTTATAATATGTATTATTGATGTTACATGCCACACATTTCATATTTAGTACTATCGATTTTACGTTTGATGGGATTTATAATCTGTATTATCGATGTTAAAAGCTACATTTCATAATTAGTATTATCAATATTACATTTGATGGGCTTTATAATATGTATTATTGATGTTACATGCCACACATTTCATATTTAGTACTATCGATTTTACGTTTGATGGGATTTGTAATCTGTATTATCGATGTTAAAAGCTACATTTCATAATTAGTATTATCAATATTACATTTGATGGGTTTTATAATATGTATTATTGATGTTACATGCCACACATTTCATATTTAGTACTATCAATTTTACGTTTGATGGGATTTATAATCTGTATTATCGATGTTACAAGCTACATTTCATAATTAGTATTATCAATATTACATTTGATGAGCTTTATAATATGTATTATTGATGTTACATGCCACACATTTCATATTTAGTACTATCGATTTTACGTTTGATGGGATTTATAATCTGTATTATCGATGTTAAAAGCTACATTTCATAATTAGTATTATCAATATTACATTTGATGAGCTTTATAATATGTATTATTGATGTTACATGCCACACATTTCATATTTAGTACTATCGATTTTACGTTTGATGGGATTTATAATCTGTATTATCGATGTTAAAAGCTACATTTCGTAATTAGTATTATCAATATTACATTTGATGAGCTTTATAATAAGTATTATTGATGTTACATGCCACACATTTCATATTTAGTACTATCGATTTTACGTTTGATGGGATTTATAATCTGTATTATCGATGTTAAAAGCTACATTTCATAATTAGTATTATCATTATTACATTTGATGGGCTTTATAATATGTATTATTGATGTTACATGCCACACATTTCATATTTAGTACTATCGATTTTACGTTTGATGGGATTTATAATCTGTATTATCGATTTTAAAGCTACATTTCATAATTAGTATTATCGATAATGCATTTGATGGGCTTTATAATATGTATTATTGATGTTACATGCCCCACATTTCATATTTAGTACTATCGATTTTACGTTTGATGGGATTTATAATCTGTATTATCGATGTTAAAAGCTACATTTCATAATTAGTATTATCAATATTACATTTGATGAGCTTTATAATATGTATTATTGATGTTACATGCCACACATTTCATATTTAGTACTATCGATTTTACGTTTGATGGCATTTATAATCTGTATTATCGATGTTAAAAGCTACATTTCATAATTAGTATTATCAATATTACATTTGATGGCCTTTATAATATGTATTATTGATGTTACATGCCACACATTTCATATTTAGTACTATCGATTTTACGTTTGATTTGATTTATAATCTTTATTATCGATGTTAAAAGCTACATTTCATAATTAGTATTATCAATATTACATTTGATGGGCTTTATAATATGTATTATTGATGTTACATGCCACACATTTCATATTTAGTACTATCGATTTTACGTTTGATGGGATTTATAATCTGTATTATCGATGTTAAAAGCTACATTTCATAATTAGTATTATCAATATTACATTTGATGAGCTTTATAATATGTATTATTGATGTTACATGCCACACATTTCATATTTAGTACTATCGATTTTACGTTTGATGGGATTTATAATCTGTATTATCGATGTTAAAAGCTACATTTCATAATTAGTATTACCAATATTACATTTGATGAGCTTTATAATATGTATTATTGATGTTACATGCCACACATTTCATATTTAGTACTATCGATTTTACGTTTGATGGGATTTATAATCTGTATTATCGATGTTAAAAGCTACATTTCGTAATTAGTATTATCAATATTACATTTGATGAGCTTTATAATAAGTATTATTGATGTTACATGCCACACATTTCATATTTAGTACTATCGATTTTACGTTTGATGGGATTTATAATCTGTATTATCGATGTTAAAAGCTACATTTCATAATTAGTATTATCAATATTACATTTGATGGGCTTTATAATATGTATTATTGATGTTACATGCCACACATTTCATATTTAGTACTATCGATTTTACGTTTGATGGGATTTATAATCTGTATTATCGATTTTAAAGCTACATTTCATAATTAGTATTATCGATAATGCATTTGATGGGCTTTATAATATGTATTATTGATGTTACATGCCCCACATTTCATATTTAGTACTATCGATTTTACGTTTGATGGGATTTATAATCTGTATTATCGATGTTACAAGCTACATTTCATAATTAGTATTATCAATATTACATTTGATGAGCTTTATAATATGTATTATTGATGTTACATGCCACACATTTCATATTTAGTACTATCGATTTTACGTTTGATGGCATTTATAATCTGTATTATCGATGTTACAAGCTACATTTCATAATTAGTATTATCAATATTACATTTGATGGGCTTTATAATATGTATTATTGATGTTACATGCCACACATTTCATATTTAGTACTATCGATTTTACGTTTGATGGGATTTATAATCTGTATTATCGATGTTAAAAGCTACATTTCATAATTAGTATTATCAATATTACATTTGATGGGCTTTATAATATGTATTATTGATGTTACATGCCACACATTTCATATTTAGTACTATCGATTTTACGTTTGATGGGATTTATAATCTGTATTATCGACGTTAAAAGCTACATTTCATAATTAGTATTATCAATATTACATTTGATGAGCTTTATAATATGTATTATTGATGTTACATGCCACACATTTCATATTTAGTACTATCGATTTTACGTTTGATGGGATTTATAATCTGTATTATCGATGTTAAAAGCTACATTTCATAATTAGTATTATCAATATTACATTTGATGGGCTTTATAATATGTATTATTGATGTTACATGCCACACATTTCATATTTAGTACTATCGATTTTACGTTTGATGGGATTTATAATCTGTATTATCGATGTTAAAAGCTACATTTCATAATTAGTATTATCAATATTACATTTGATGAGCTTTATAATATGTATTATTGATGCTACATGCCACACATTTCATATTTAGTACTATCGATTTTACGTTTGATGGGATTTATAATCTGTATTATCGATGTTAAAAGCTACATTTCATAATTAGTATTATCGATATTACATTTGATGAGCTTTATAATATTTATTATTGATGTTACATGCCACACATTTCATATTTAGTATTATCGATTTTACGTTTGATGTTATTTATAATCTGTATTATCGATGTTAAAAACTACATTTCATAATTAGTATTATCAATATTACAATGATGAGCTTTATAATATGTATTATTGATGCTACATGCCACACATTTCATATTTAGTACTATCGATTTTACGTTTGATGGGATTTATAATCTGTATTATCGATGTTAAAAGCTACATTTCATAATTAGTATTATCAATATTACATTTGATGAGCTTTATAATATGTATTATTGATGCTACATGCCACACATTTTATATTTAGTACTATCGATTTTACATTTGATGGGATTTATAATCTGTATTATCGATGTTACAAGCTACATTTCATAATTAGTATTATCAATATTACATTTGATGAGCTTTATAATGTTTATTATTGATGTTACATGCCACACATTTCATATTTAGTACTATCGATTTTACATTTGATGGGATTTATATTCTGTATTATCGACGTTACTTGCTACATTTCATAATTAGTATTATCGATATTACATTTGACGATCTTTATAATATGTATTATTGATGCTACATGCCACACATTTCATATTTAGTACTATCGATTTTACATTTGATGGGATTTATAATCTGTATTATCGATATTACAAGCTACATTTTATAATTAGTATTGTTGATTTTACATTTGATGGGCTTTATAACATGTATTATCTGTTACATTCCACACATATCATAAGTAGTATCATTGATGTTACATTTGATGGGATTTATACTCTGTATTATCGATGTTATAAGCCACACATTTCATAAGTAGTATTATCGGTATTACATTTTTGGGTTTTATGTTCTGAATTATCGATGTTACATGCTACACATTTCATAAATAGTATTATCTATGTTACATTTGATGTGAATTATATCCTGTATTATCGATGCTACATGCCACACATTTCATAATTATTGTTATCGATGTTACATTTGATAGGATTTATAATTTGTATTATGGATGTTACATGCCACACTCTTCATAAGTAGGGTTATCGATGTTAAGTTTGATGGGATTTATAATTTGTATTATGGATGTTACATGCCACACTCTTCATAAGTAGGGTTATCGATGTTAAGTTTGATGGGATTTATAATTTGTATTATGGATGATACATGCCACACTCTTCATAAGTAGGGTTAACGATGTTAAATTTGATGGGATTTATATGCTGTATTACCGATGTTACATGCCACACTATTCATAATGAGTATTATCGATGCTACATTTGATTGGTTTTATTTTCTGTATTACCGATGTTACATTTCATAATTAGTATTACCGATGTTACTTTCGACGTGTCTCGTAATCACTATTACCGACTTTTAACTACTTACACTATTCCTAATAAGGATAATCGATGTTACACGCACCAAATTTCACAATAGGTATTATTAATCTTACATTTTATGGGTTTCATATTCACTCTTATCGATTATAAATCTTGCACGATTTATAAAATCGATGTTACATACCATACGTTGCATAATCAACATTATCGATGTTACATATCACTCAATGATCTCTCTGATATCCTATATTTAGCTACATAGGCTAAATATTGAGGTAGAAAATACGGGGCATAACCTCGAATTAAAAACGTAAAATAAATGATTTATTTAGTCTTCGATGGTTTTCAGGAATATTTTTGTAAAATTTTAAATAATATATTGTGGCCCCAAAAATAACCGAAAAATTATTAATACGGGCTGATGGGAATAAATATGTAAAACTTACACGTTTGTAATAATTATATATTTTTATATGCTCTATTTATATTTTAGACGCTCTAGCTTTATGATTCGAATGTGTCGAGTTATTTAGAGTAGCTCAGGTTAGAGGGAAAAAGGAGATCGCTAAATTATTAAATTTTCTAAAATGATGATAATCCCCCTTACCATCACTGCGCATTACCACCACTACGCAATTAACATGTCATATACTAATTATTCATATACTCCTACATTTAAACCATCTAAACTTCATTCCTATGCTCAACGTATTACGGTCTCAGATTGCTCTAGAAGCAGTTGGCTAAATACGCGTATATCGCCATAGATTTAAAACTATTAAGGTATATTTTTCTACACATTGGTGTTTAACGTAGATTCGTATATGTTTTAAGTTGCGTATCATAAACAGCTGCGAAGACGTTGTGGCATAAAATACCACACGTAAAATAAAACTAAATAAGTGAATGACGAAAATTATATTTTCCAATATTGTTGGCCACAAATCTAACTTAGCCAGAACTAACCTAACATTAGGTTACCATCTTACCTTACTTCACATAACCTAACCATACTTAGCCTAACCTAATCGATTATATTATATCATAATGATAGGTTAGCTATACTATTACCTTTCATAAATGTTCTAGATATGTTGGTTCGATTTTATTCGACCAACAATCGATGTGGCATCGAAGTAGTAATTTGTGATAGTTAATTAGGTCTAGTGACGTTTGTTGGATTGTTGGAATGTCGTTTAGTGTTTCAACAAACTGTTATATGTTCTGTTAAATGAGGGAAATTATATTTTCCAATATTGTTGACCAAAAATCTAACTGAGCCAGAACTAACCTAACCTAACCTAATATTTCCTTACTTCACGTAACCTATCCTAATCGATTATATTATATCGTAATGATAGTTAAGCAATGCTATTAACTTTCATAAAAGTTCTAGATATGTTGTTCCAAGTTTATTCGACCAACTATCTATGTGGCATCGAAGCAGTAATTTATGATAGTTAATTAGGTCTAGCGACGTTTGTTGGATTGTTAAAATGAGTGTTTCAACAAATTGCTATTTGTTCTGATGTTCTGTTCTGCATTTGTCTACTTACTGTATTGTAACTGTGGGAGTCACGAAATACAACCATTAAATGGCTCTGACCTTAAACCAGACCTTACATTAACCAAACCTTAACCGAAACGCACTAGCACCAGTTGAAGGTCAGGAGTGTTTCCGTCAGTTTGGAAACGCCTGTCATCATTTTTTGATAAAACTGTAGGTGGTGCCTTAATTTTATGTTTTTGAGGTAAACATCCAGAAGGCTGTGACTATTATTGTTTACGAAGGACGTGAAATTGTAGATAGAGTCAGGAGCAAATCCTTACCTCTTAACTATTCCACAACCATAATCCTCAGTACTAAATAATTTTCACCGCTCAATAAGTAGCCTATTCCAGATATTCTAAATGATTCTCCAAAAGCTTTGTTACCGAATTAATAATGGAAACTTCGAAACTTCTCGAAAAAAGTGTTTACATAATAATATGAGTTTAACTGCATAAATCTCATTACCTGTTGTTTGTTTTATTTTTCATATTATTTAAAAATAATGAAACTAAAAAAAATTTACCTCAATTATAAATACACTAATAACAAAATAAAAAGAATAAAAAATATATACAATAAAGAGTACTACACTCCAACATACAAACCAAACAACAAAATAATGAAATATCTTACTAACACAAACAAAAAAACAAATACAGAAAAACATAACCTATCAGGAAATTACAAAACTACATGTAACGACTGCAACGCATTTTACATAGGAAAAACAACCAGATCATTAAAAATAAAATTTGAAGAACATTACAGAGCATTCAAAAATAAAAATACAAAAACATCAAATGTTGCAGCACACCTAATATCACATAAACAAGAAATAACAAATTACGAAAATAACCTAACCATACTTGAAATAAATAATAATCCAATAGAACTAAACTCAGTAGAAAATTACCACATTTATAAAAACATACACAATTTATTGAATCTACAGACAACATATGCAGACGACGTACTATTCAAAAACTTTATAGACGCGGCTCAAGAAGAAACATTTATGACGTCAACAAATAGCAACATCACGGACCGAACATCCACACCAGAAAAATAGAGAAAATTAATTCAGTGATTCGACAATGGTCAAGTTACCGAAATGTGCCTCATCACACAAGGTACAATTATTGCACTTAGTGGTGGAAAAGATTATTTACAAGTAATAATAATAACTTCATAAAGTTAGTGCAACGGAAAAATAATGAACAACGTGAAATGTCACTGATTTTAATGAATTTAAATTTTATCTTAAGAACTTGAAAACTGAAAATAATACAAAAAATGGAAAAAGAATGAAGACACTTGTGATAAAAACGATTTATAATTTAGAGTATTGAACCCAGAGATATCACTATAATAAGAAAAGCAAAAACTTAATTTATGTTTACCTTTGTACTTTAAAAAATATTTCGATTATTCCTAGATCTCATATGGATCTCCAATGTTTACAAGTTTATTTTTAATTTTAAAATAAAAATATTCCAATAAATAGATAATTGGAAATACATAAACGAAAACTTATTTCAAAGTGCAGTGCCTAAAAACATTTATCATCTTCCACTCTCGTGAAAATAAATAATGACAACTTATCTACTTCTATCGGCAACAAATTGTTTGGTTGCATGGCAACCTGTGTTTTTCCAAAGCTCTTGACCGTACATTGATTTTGTACGGATAAAAGCAAGTAACAAACTAGGAGGTGACTAATTGCCATAACTATCGTTCTTCAATCTGTTAACGATTCACTTTATTAAGTCATCACAATGGCTATAATCTTTTATAAAACCATTTTATTGTTCTTGAAATACTATGTAGATTTAACACATTCCTTAAACATTAATACCTATAATTAATGTGATTCAACAAGGTATTGACAGATATATTATTTTGTCATGAGATCTAATTAAAGTTTCTAGATTGCTTCCATTTTTATAGACTGCTATTGAATTATTAAAACTACTCCACCTATAATTTTTTAATCCAGTACTCCGCGTATTACATCGTCTTTGACTTCCCTGGAAGCAAGTTGACTAAATACGTTTCCTGCTTATCGCTTAATATATTTAAAACACTCAATCTATATTTTTGTACACAAGTGTTCACGCCGATGCGTATAGGTTTCAAGTGGCTTATCATAGGCAGCGGCGAAGAGACGACGTCATAAAGTACTAGTTAAAGTTAATAGTAAATACGTAAATGAGGAAAGTTATATGTTCTAACATTGCTAACCTAACCTATTCCAACCTAATACTTTTCTTTACCTAACCTGAATAAACCTAATTTAACCTTACCATACCTAACCTAACTTTCCTCAACCTAATCTAACAGGTTCAATTTTTGCATAATGTTAAATTATGTTAGAAAAATTATTTTACACCCAATTATCATAGAATTAGGTTAATTACAAGCAGTTTGAAAGTAGGAAATTTAAATTTGCTATATAATTGAATATTGTTGTTTTGTTGAAATAGATTACTACAGTTACATTGTTCAATTATTACACCGCAAAATCGGTTTTGGGAGTTCGATGCTCCTGACATTTCGATACCCTGGGTCGATATTAATTTTTATGTCTTCCTTACGCTGTTCTCTCTTACGTTTGCTACAATAAAATGTGAGTTATAATTATTTCGATCTTTGGACTTTATGCAACGCTTTTGCCTCGATCAGTGATTACCTTATTTCTTTCCTACTTTCGTATTCAATATATATCACTGTGAACTGCTGATCTTATCTGACAATATATATTACTACGAGCAACAGATTATTTCTCTAGAAACATTATTCTAAAAGCAAATCTGGTTTTAAGAATGAAACAAAGTATATTTAGATCATGCAGGCTACTTTTAGAATCTTAATCCATTTTAGGATTTAATTTTTTTTTAAATATAGAAACTTATTTAGCAAAATAAGTATCACCTTTAGAAAACATTTTCGTCTTGTAATCCGGTCGTATTATTCAGTTAAAGACGTTTATTTTCTTGATAGGAAACTTACCCGGGCACTGCCAGGGAGTGTTATAAATGGTTAGATCAACATGGATCTAACCGATATTTTAGTGTAACTAAGTTACCTTTTACACTTTTTGACGTTTTTACGGAAAGTGCTAGACTTTATAATATTTTAGCCTTAATTATGATACTATTTATAAATTGCACTGTAATTAAGTAACATGCATTGAACGTTTTGAACATATTTTACTTAAATGAAAAAGCCCACTCGTTAAGAGTTAAATTAGTGGTTCATTACACTAACCCTTCTCCGAGCCCCGTTTCTAATTTCAGACAATCAACAAGTTCCTATCAATTGTAATGATTTTTCTAGCTACATAGTAAATAGTAGGCTGTATAGCACTTAAGGATCCTAGACTTACATTCGGTACCATTTCCCCCTGTTAGAATAACGTTTCGTCAGTATTACAGTATTGAATTGCCTTACACTTAACATCTTTGCTTTTTGTACATGGAAAACTACTGTATGTTACTTAGGAGATCCCGTGAGCTGGATCGCGTGCGTAAAGTGGACTTACTCCTTTAGGACTGAGATGTCAAATAGGACGCATCACTTTAGGAGGAATAGACTAAAGCTCCCTGAAGGAGACAAGCTCCCAACCGGAATGGAGAGACGTGGCTACTCCCTGCCCGTGCTCTATTAAAAGCAATGGTATTAAATTGTTCGACTCTAAAATGCTTAACAGATTAAATATTTATAATATACCAGTAGATAAAAAAAACTTGAAATAATCAAATATCAATGAGTATTGAAAAAAAACTTAATAGGCAGTCATGGAACTACTTTTTGATGCGGCGTTCCTGAGTACAATAAACATAAAAAAAAACATTCTACGTTTATATATATATATATATATATATATATATATATATATATAAAGTTATAATACAAGATATCCAAATTCATTAGACTAAATATTCTTCTTAAACGTGTTACATTATTTTACAAACCGCCAATTTATCTACCTGGAAAAGATACAGTCAGGTCACATTTGAAACATTAATGAATGGAGCATACCTGTAGAAGTAAGTACTTCTTTTGAAAAATGTACTTAACAGAGATTTTAATAGGATCTATTTAACGTAGGTAATGGAAAAAATTTATTAGATTTAAAATTTTTTAAATACAAATTTTTTCAACCGATTTTATTCAAAGTTGGTTTCTCAAAATGTCAGCCCCGCCTAAGAAACCTCCCATTTAGAAAAATAGAATACAAATATATTATTCATTATGATTGTTTTAAATTATTTGTGATTATATTTATCGAAATATAAATAGATATTTGAAAAATATTTAATAATATTATTTTACATTTATAAGTAGCCTATAACAAATTAAGTTACATAACCTAAATGTTAAAATAGCTTTCCTACAACAATAACCTATAACTTGAATGTACTTATTGTTTTTTCTATAGGGTAATGACATCACAGGTAACTAATTAATGCTTTTTTAACACTCAACGTTTCGAATTTCTTTCCGAAATTCCTTTTCAAGAGTTCAAGATAGTAGTAAAAATGGTTTAATATTGCATAAAGCGGGTATATATATATATATATATATTTATATATATATGAATGTATGTATGTATGCTCCCTATGCAGTATTAACCATATATATATATATATATATATATATATATATATATATATGTATGTATGTATGTATGCTCCCTATGCAGTATTAACCATATATATATATATATATATATATATATATATATATATATATATATATATATATATATATATATGAATGTATGTATGTATGCTCTCTATGCAGTATTAACCATATATATATGAATGTATGTATGTATGCTCCCTATGCAGTATTAATCATATATATATATATATATATATATATATATATATATATATATATATGAATGTATGTATGTATGCTCCCTATGCAGTATTAACCATATATATATGAATGTATGTATGTATGCTCCCTATGCAGTATTAACCATATATATATGAATGTATGTATGTATGCTCCCTATGCAGTATTAACCATATATATATATATATATATATATATATATATATATATATATATATATATATATATATATATATGAATGTATGTATGTATGCTCCCTATGCAGTATTAACCATATATATATGAATGTATGTATGTATGCTCCCTATGCAGTATTAACCATATATATATGAATGTATGTATGTATGCTCCCTATGCAGTATTAACCATATATATATATATATATATATATATATATATATATATATGTATGTATGTATGTATGCTCCCTATGCAGTATTAACCATATATATATATATATATATATATATATATATATATATATATATATATATATATATATATATGAATGTATGTATGTATGCTCTCTATGCAGTATTAACCATATATATATGAATGTATGTATGTATGCTCCCTATGCAGTATTAATCATATATATATATATATATATATATATATATATATATATATATATATATGAATGTATGTATGTATGCTCCCTATGCAGTATTAACCATATATATATGAATGTATGTATGTATGCTCCCTATGCAGTATTAACCATATATATATGAATGTATGTATGTATGCTCCCTATGCAGTATTAACCATATATATATATATATATATATATATATATATATATATATATATATATATATATATATATATATATATATGAATGTATGTATGTATGCTCCCTATGCAGTATTAACCATATATATATGAATGTATGTATGTATGCTCCCTATGCAGTATTAACCATATATATATGAATGTATGTATGTATGCTCCCTATGCAGTATTAACCACTGATCCGATCGCCAAAAAACCTTGGGAAATTGTTGAGTACATTTTGGAAGGTTTCTGGCATAGGAAGTGTGTAGGACTCAGTCAAGGGGCACAGAGGGCACATGACTCCCTCCCCACGCTAATTAATTTCAGCAGCAAAATATTAAACTATAAAACGGCTTGGTGTTTAGCAAAACAGCTTCTCGACGACACATCAATTTTTTCAACTTGTATTTTTTAGTACCCAAATAGTATAAAATATGATTTTCTATCTTATCTTATCCTAAGACATTTAGGAATTCATTCCAAATTTTCGTTGCCCAGCAACGCTCAACAAATTTAAAATAATTGGAATTAATTTTGAAAATCCATTCTTCTCACAATAACAGCTGTATGTGGTTCGCTCACGCGTCGCGGAAAACCTTCCGATTTATCTGTAAATGCACTAAAAATATTGTATATCCAAGTGCACTTCAATAAATAATATTCAATCAAGAATTTTTTTGTCAACTTTTCTCGATCTACTATAAGTTCAGCTATTATTATGTTAGTAATATACTAAATTAAGTTCAGCTAATGTTAACACAAGGTTCATTTACTTTTAGGTGCTACGAGATTCACTGGGTCAGCTAGTACAACAATATTTTTCAACCAACACCGATCCATGCTTTTCGTTAACTTTCATTGTCAGCATTTTCAAGGGTTAAATAATCTGTAGTGTTATACCAACACTAAAATTGTATTAAACGTTGGCGTACATATGTATTTATATTATTACATAATGGTATTTTCCCACGTTACATGAGTCAACTACAACGTACCACTTTTTTATGTGGGGAAGTAAAAGTATTTAAAGAATTTTAAATCAGTTTTAAAATCATGTCTCTACGTTCATTACCCATTTACCTAGTTTATTTTTATATTGGTTTATTGTAGATTTCCAACTCTGTATTTAGAACCGATTGAATTTTGAAATTTTTTCGATTTAACAAAAAAAAACTCATTAATTTCTTAATTAATTGATCTCTATTGAAATGAAATGTGTCTATACGTCTTACATCTATAAATATTTAACTATAATGTACCTATAAATATTTCCTCATCTAATTATTCTTCTCAAGAAAGAGTAGATTGTGGTATTTAATAACTATTTTTAATACAAGGATTAATTTTTTAATATGTAATCATAAATGTTAAATGCGAGTTAATGTTTCTTTGTTTATACTAACGTGAAATACATGCACTTATATATATATATATATATATATATATATATATATATATATATATATGTGTGTGTGTGTGTGTGTGTGTGTGTGTGTATTTATTGGAAAAGATGTTTTCTTAAATAAAAATTGTAATAAAATAAATTTTAAACCTAATAACATAATATCGAGTTATATCTATAATAAAGATTATCGTTCAAATTCCAGATAAGATTATATATCTTGAAGTTAGAAACCAATAACATTATGTATAAATTAGAAATTTTCTTTAAATTGTTCCCCAAACTTTACTTCCATCAATTGAACTGCTTTTTCAGCCATCGTGTCTAATTTCCCTTGAGTTCTATAATGCTGAAGAGTCTCCATCCTAAAGTTTTATTTTATGTTCAACCTTTCCTTATGCAGTAGTTAGATTCAACCTGCACTCGTATTATCCGATTCAACAATAGCTAGTATCGATACTTTACTTCTGTAACCGTCACAAACTATTGTTTCATCTCTCGATTATTGCTTTCTCTACGACTAAAAATAACTACATCCACAAACTTATTTTTAAAAGAAATCTTATAGTAAGTTATTTTTAATGTAAACGACCAATTTAAACAACTCCAATGAGTTTTTTAAATATTTTTTTTAGATTTAAAAGGGTTACTAGAGTTTTCATCTTGAAAAATAAGTTTTTAGATATTTTTTAAATAATATTGTGAATGAAATTCTTTTTTGTTGAAATCCATATTTATTATTTATGAACGAGGAGATTAGTTGAAGAAAAAAACATTTTACCTTTCAACACTAAATATCTTTTGAAAAAAGTTAGCTCTTTAGATATAGTTCGCTTTTTAAACGCTTTTAAAGTGGGTATGTACTTCCTATCTCACCCCGTTTTGTCTAAATATGCTATAATGTCAATCTTTCACATATATATTGAGTTCTTTTAAATAATTAGCAAATCATTGAAGTGGAACGTTTTAGCTATCCTGACACAAATGTTTGAAGGGTTAAGTGGAAAAGGAATTGTCCCGACGAATTAGTTTCATGTATAGTAGAATCACTCTGTTAAACATTGCTTGACGGATGTGCCTGGAAGGTTTATTCGGTTTGGAGTGGAGAACCGAGCGGAAGTTTCCACAAGAACGCGATACTAGCCTGACTGCTTACTTTCGGCTGGTAGAATACAGGCATTGCGTGAAGAGTCTTGGGTACAGTATAATCATAAATACAAATCTGAACATTTCGAAATTTAAAAAACTGTAAATAAGTTTTTAAAAAGCTATAAAATTAAATTAAATTAGTTTTCAGTATACAATAGTATACCTATTTTTTTCAAATCGGATATGCTGTAGCCGTCGGCGTAGAGACTGCTTTGCGTTCAACTGATGTTTTTAGGGAGGATGTTTGCAGCGATTACGCAGTAACTCTGGCCATCGTGAGGTAAGCCTAGGATTTTTCAGAGAGGGATTGTACAAGCCAAATATGGACTGGGTGAACAATAGCTATTTTTACTTACAGGTTATTAGAAGATTATATTTAAATAATTTGTAATGCCATTTCAGAAATATCACATTTTTTGAATAAAATATCTAATAAGGAATTATCTCATACAATTTCTCTTATAATTACTAGTAGTGTATGTTACTTTATAATTGTACATTAGCCGTAATGTAAAATGTTTGGCACATATCGGTTATATTTGTTTTTAATTCAGAATTATTAAATTGGTTTTAATAATTTATTATTAGTAAATATGTAGTTAAAATGATAAACAATGTCAATTTTTTTTTGATGAACAAGTGATTCTAATTATTGATTAGGTTCTAAAATACAACTCTTAAGAGAACGGTTGTTTGTAATGGTTTATTGTAATTTAATGTAACTTAATTTAATCTTATTTCATTTCTACTTTTGGTTCACAGTCTCCCTAAATATATATTTGTTTATATATCTTGTTCAAATTTTCTGTCGTTAAAATACTTTTTATTCATCAAATCAAGTTCAAATAAATATTTTGTAGTAAATGACACTTGATATTAAACATTAAAAAAAAAATAATAATTCATGAATTATAATTAAATAATTAATTTCACTGTATATTTTTCGACGTAATATTGTGATTCTGTCATATGTATATACATATTTATATTATTTGTAATTATTTAATAAAATGTAGGTAAAATAAAATGTGTATTTGTTGGCCTAAGTAGCAATTGAATTAATTTATTTTTATTCCTTGTTTTTTATTATTTTCCATTTTTATTTCGTGGTTCAATGAAATACTTTTTGGTTTACTGAAGGTAGTAATTCGGTTCTAGAAAATATTTAAATGCATATTATTTTAATATCTATAATACTAAAACCTTGTACACTACCAAATTGAATCATATAAACTTAAACACTGAATCAATTTTTTTTTTTTTTTTATTCAGTAGACCATTGGTATTTGTGAGTTCGGTATTCACGGTTTCACGGTTGGCAACATTACAGGACATCCCGTTCATGTGTATCGTATTTTTAAAAAAGACAAGAAAGACAGTATTGTCACTGTGCAGGTTGTACGATAATGTGTTCTCGTCTTATTTATTTGGTACAATACTGTAGTTATTTATGACAAACAAATCTAATTATTCTCCTATAGTGTATACTACTGAGTCTACTACTCAAAAGATACGCATTTCTTATTTATACCAAGTAGTTTTATCATCACTGACAGACAACGATGAGTCAATCCGGCGCCCGCATCACCGGCTCTATAAGTAGGTTTAGCATCACTTCTGTTTAATTCCTGCTAATTTAATAGTTTTCGAAATCCAAACATCGATAAACTTATTCGGCGGCCGTAGCTAACTCGGATTTTATTTTCCCCGTCAGGTATCAAACAGGGGTCACATTCGCTTATGCCTGGTAGTTTTGTGGAGTTTTGTTCGTAGCGTCTACTTGTGGCGTTTAATAGTGAACTTGTTTACTTAGTTTATCTTTTCCCTTAAACTGTTTATCCAAGACAATATGTTATCAAACTATGAAAGCGACAAGAAATAGCAAGAAACCTTTATTTCGTTGATTAAGTAAATTGATCTTTCAGATAAATTAAAATGTGGCGAAAGCATACCATCTGTCGCAAACTTTATTGTTAACGAGTCATCATTTCGTTACATAACAAAAATTGAAAAAAATGTAAGGGACAGTGAAGGGTAAGGGTCGGAGAAGATCAATCATAAAAAAAGGAAGTCAATGAGTACAATTTTTATTCGTGAAAAAGCTAGGCGTTTGTAGGAACATTTTGTTTCAAACGGTGGTGAATGTACATATAGTAAATTTTATTCAGCAAGTATAGGCGGGTTTGATAAGTTCAAGAGATGGTTTTCTCTTCATAACGTGAAGATTTCCGATGAATCACATCAGTGGACCATGAAGCTGCCAATTCAATTCGAATGGATTTTAAAAATCTTATTTCGAAAAAGACAACAGAGTCGATCAAGTTTTAAACGCGGATGAGACCCGACTGTTTACGAAAAGAATGTCTTTACGAACTTTCTTATCTAAGGAGAAATCTGCTCGGGGTTTAAAGCAGCAAAGCATTGCTTGACAGTTCTACTGTGCTGTAGTACTAGCGGACTGATATTGTCTCAATTGCACGTGTACTTAACGGATGAACGATTTTAAGACATAAACAGTGAAGATGTCGACAATCTTATGAAAAGTGCAAACAAAGATTTGACGAAAGAAGAACTGGATGGACTAATTTCCAAACCTGTGCCTATCTCGGATAAAAAAGACGAATAAATCGTAAAAAATGCAACGCTAAAGTTGATATTTAAATCTGTCAGTGAAATGTATGTTTAGAGAAACAGTTAGTTGTAGCCGATACTGGAATTGATCACTCTTTATGAAGGGCATTAAATTTATTTCGAAATCTAGAAGAAGCACTATAAAATGTTGTGTAAGGGCTAGACAAAACAGCGAACAAAGTAAAATAGCAAGAATTTTTAAAATCAAATTAACAGGGTTTAAAATAACATTTGTTTAAAATTAGGGGTTTAAAAATTTAGTGGATAGTGCTTACATAAACATCTGAATGTAATTATGCATTACATAAATATACCATACTCGTACTGTATTATAGCTTCAGAGCATAGCTGTTTTAATGTTAACATTTTTTATGTGGAAAGTAACCCTCCCCTTTCCACTTATACAGTTGATTTTTAGTATAAGTGGCAAGTTAGGGGAACACGTAACCCTAGCGAACAACGAGGGATCACTGTATTTAAAATGACTCAGACAATTTAAAGTCAACTAAGTAATAACTATCCAAATATTCAGATTTTGTAAATATGTTTAAGATTTAAACTTAATCTGTATCAAAGTAGTTTATTATAATTTATTTTACTTATGAAGCAGTAATTTTTCAACTATTATTGGTTTTTCGTTGTAAAATCTGAGCCAATGGCTATCATAGGAGTTGCGGTTAATATGCGCACTATTTTGTTAATCCTATATACACAAACTACTAGAAAGTCGCTTATCTCTTAGTGTTTTTTTTTTAGGTATTGTAAGTACCTAATTTTGCTTAATAATTTTTAGCGTTTATATATAAAGTGTACATATGTGTAAATTTATTGTGTTTCAGCAAAGTATGATAAATACAGATCAAAACCATTTGTGAATATATTTTTTACAGCTTCTTTTACTGGTAAATGATCAAGGGGACTGAAAATTTTTAACTATAAATATAACTTTGTTAAAATATAATGAATTAAACGTAATTTTTCACAGAGTGTGAATTTCCAAGTGGGATATACTTTAATTATTTACATAAAAACACAAAGTTTTTATAAATTAGAATCAGAACGGTTTTCACGCTATGGCATATGAGAAAGCAAAATTTTTATTAACTTTCCAACGTGAAATATTAGTCAAAGATAACTCGAAAATCGTCTATACGAACTGGTGTATTTTTCTATCTCATTATATAATAATATTGTTTCGTTTATAGTACACTTGATTATATTTATAAACCTTTATGGAAGGAAGCCTATAATTTCACTTTAGTAGCGTTTGCTGACACGCTTTTAACAATGTTTAGTAAAAGCTATATAACACAAAAACCCAAACTGATAAGAAAAAAATCTTCTACACTTGACTGGTTTAAAAGACAGAGGAAAACAGAACTACAACATGATATTTATAAGACCAAAATACATACCCACACAGGGTGTTTAAAACATGAATTGGTTTTTTAAGTAGAAACAACATGAAACATTCATTTTGTTACTATTTTGCAAGACATACTAGAAGGTAATACAAGATTATAAATAAAGATATACATGTAAAGGGAAGTATGCAATATCAGACTGTTCCTGGTACTTTATGTTTCTTGCATTTATTAAATCGTACATCATGTGTTTTGTCTGGATTTCACAATACCACGTGCGACAAAAATATGTTGCATATCAGAATTAAATTAAATAACTAATTGTAACTACTCGGGGATAAGACAAACGAAAATTTAAAATAAGTAATAACTAAACCAATCATTTGATCCAATTAACAAAAAAAATGTATTTATGTTAGCGTAAAATGTTATTATCACCGCAGAAATTGCATACGAATAATTTTAATACAGTTTTTCTATAATTTTGTTTTGGTGTTTTACTTAAAGTATACCCAAAACCTTGAAAGTGTTTAGGCTAAAATATATTTCATGAGTTCATTATATAAAATATAATAAAGAAAATCCACTGTTCTGTCCACAAGTTCTGTAGACTATCTTTCGTATAGTTGGATATCAATTTGAGAAAATAGAAGTGTTAAAAGTTTTTGAGATATAAAAAAATATTGTTATAAAATATAAACGAATATTCATTGGAAAACAATAATTTCTCGACTAGTGTGACTATTCTTTTAAAAATAAAATAATATACACATTTTGAATTATATTATATAATTCATTTGTTCAATTTAATTGAATTTTTTTTAATCAGAACGTTTTCTAAACTTTACTGAATTTCCATTCAACGGTCCTTTGCTATGAAATAAACGTTTTCAATAAATCAATTATTCACCTACCAAACTTTGATCTATGTAATTTTGTTGAAAAATCTACTGAGATAAAATGTTGTCAAGTTAAACGATCATCGTTAGGGTAAGTTGGCCGCTTGAGAGCGTTGTTGAGCTAGGCTAGACGGAATGTTAGTGCGGTGTAATGTAGACGAGCCCTGTATGTAATTTGTACTGCGTTTGTCTATTTAATATGTCTTTATTGGTATAGTTGTATATCACATAATTCTAGTGTGTTTCTATGTGGTCCTACCTGTTGATGTGAAAACATTTTAGGTTGTGGATGAATGACACACGAAAGTGTGCTCTGTTTCTGTTGTAATTTATCATAATATTTCAAAATTATATTTAATGACAAAGGGCTCTTTACATAATTTTTTGAAAGCTCAATTTGTAATGCATTACAATCTGCTCATTTGTAGCAGATATATGTAACTGGTGTTTGAAATTTCGTAGCTATATACATATAACTGGTGTTTGAAATTTATCTTTTTTGTTTGTGTCGCATTGTATGAACTGTTGTAGTAGTTTGTTGTTAGTTTTAAATGCTATATGTATTTACTTTATCCATTTTTAGTTGTTTGAGCTTTTATTTATGTATGTGATAGTGAGAGTACAAAAAATTACTACATCTTCACACACTAGAACAAAATGAAATTTAAAATTATACTAAAACACAAAACGAGCAAAACATATTAAAATGAATTGACCCAATACAAATATAATACTCTTTTCGACTATAATATGCAAAACTAGCTTTTATATATGCTACCGCCTTGATTACAAGTTTCCAAGCGGCCATCCTTGACACTGACGCAGATAGTTTAGTATGATCGAAAACGTTTTGAAACCGTGCACGTTTTTACAAAAAAATGATATGATATAGTTTATTACTTCTATTTATTTAATGATTTTAAAAGTTACACAATGATATTAGCGGCTATCATTTGATTTATATTTTGTCACTCTAAAAACTTGATTCATTAAAAATTGTTTATAACGTTACGATCCTATTGAATTTTCAATGACTAACAAGATTTTATGTTATATACCAAGTATACCTAATAAGGTGACATTTGTGCTTAAAGTCCCACTATCATTATCTGGGCACGTTGCTGCGCCCGAAATTATACTTTTTGCAATAAGAAAAGCAAACCAAACGTCTAAATAATTATTTTTCATTTAATGCTAGAGGATAGACATTGTTTTTCTTTATTTCATTAGGGGTATAAACATATAAATTGTAGGAGTGCCAACACTTGAGCACGCAACATGTAAATGTCCGTAGTATAACCTCAAATGTTCCAAATTTAATCCAATAGTGGTCAATGATTGCCCAGATGTCTTGTTTATGGTTATTGCCAATGTAAGACCCAAAGGAAATTGTAGTCATTTGAAATGAGTAGGTAGATGTGATGAAATCATCGATATTCATGGAATTAAAACCATCCCTTCTTTGAACTTGCCACCTCTGATTTCAGCCCGGATCATGTTGGGTGTCATTTTTTTTGTGGTTAGTCTGGTTCCTTTGCACAGCTATGTTTGATACAAATCTCTCAAGAATATTATCGCCGATCCTACTTTTATTATGTATATTGTGATAGCAATAATTGTACACAGAATTTAGCAATTTTAAACCATTTTAAATAATTGATAATGTACTTTTATTTTTATATATTGTTTATAATTTTTAAAAATTAATTTAAATAACACTAGAGTGGAAGTAGTTAACTGCGACACTTTGGGACAAACTACCCCTAACTGGCCTGTACGTCACCGGTGAGTATAGGGGTAGTTTTGGATGATGGAGGGGGTTGGTGTGGCCTTGATCGTAGACTTTGGGGTGGGTTTGACTAAGTTTAGAGGGGTAGGGGGTTAGTTTTTGGAAAAAAATATATTCTAACCCACTAAGCTAAGGTAGGTAAATTGCATCTAACCTAACCTACCCCTAGGTGTAGGGGTGTTCTCAGCTACGTTCAGGACCTTCCCCGGGGCTACTGGATGAAAACTGGAATCTGGGTGGGGGGTAGTTTTCGAAACAATTTTGGAAAAATGTGTCTTGACTGATAGGGTGAGTTTAGAGTGCATTTTGGCTATGGTTGGGGGTGGGTTCACCAAGAGGTAGTTTTAAATAATATATCAAAATGCCAAAAATTGATCGGTTGGATCAAATGACCGTATGGGATATGTTTAGAGTTATACATGTTTTATTCAAATTTTCATACGTTAATAAAATACTTTTTGTTCATCAACTCAAGCTCAAATACATTCTTTTAAACAGGTAGAAGATGACACTTGATGTTAATACAGTTTTTTCCAAACATTAATTCATTAATTAAATTTAATAATTATTTAATTTTAGTTTTATATTGGAGGAAATCGTTTCACAAAATGGGCAAGGTATGTAATATCGTTATTTCTTTAAATTAGGGTTAAAATGATTAACATATGAATAGCATGACAAAATTAACAAAATTAATAACATATGATTTCTAAATCAGTTGATTTTACGTTATAAGGTATTAGGTAGAACAGCTGTTCTATGTTATGTACTTTATTTATATTAATTGTAGTTATTTATTAAAAAAAATAGTTCAAATAAATGTTTTCTGTTTTGATCTAAGTACGAATTGACTTTAAACAATTTTTGTTAGTATTATGTTTTATTTCTGTAGAGATATCATACTCAATATGAAATGTTTATGTTATTGTTACATTACAAACCTTTATTCCAAAAACGTATTACAGTAAAAACAACAAATTATGAACTGCTCATCGCTTCACTACACACATTCTCTGATTCCTTTCAAGTACCTAAATCGATGGCGTGCTGCATTCGAGAGGAAACCACTCCATGGAATTGTTTCTTTCGGTAATTTCATTAGACCTGACTTTGAGTGCTAGTTCCGTGAAACTGACGGACTGACAGCCTCATAAAAAGTGTTCTTTTGGGCAATAAAAGTCGTTGTTATCTGACGTGAGATAAGTTAAGGTGTTTATTCGAATGCACGTGGAAAGATTAGTTTCAGAGTTTGATTTCGTTTCAATTTAAATTTTACGTTAATCACTATTTTCACGACTAAAATATTATTACTTTTCTGTTTGTGTATCTCCCTCTCACATTCCCCCTCTCTGTCTTCCTCCTCCCTTCTGTCTCTCACTCTGCCTTCTTTCTCTTCTCTCAGCCCTAATCACTATCAGTTAGAGAAAGAGGGGTTTTGGTGGCCCCCGAGGTTATGCAGCGTCTGTACCGACAATGGCTGCGGGTAGGAATGTGGGAACAGGGCTTGTGGTAGGGGCTGGAAGTAGGAAGGGCATCTGCAAGGGAGAACGTTTATTTAGGAAGGTAATAAGGGTTTTATTCTGGAGGACTACGTTTATTTTAAACATTTGGACTGGCTGACTGACACTTTCTCTCTCTTTTATATTTTTAATTTAGTTTTATTTTTGTCTATTATTACTTTTTTTCTATTTGGGTGACATTTTTCGTTTTGTGTGTGTCAATTCATGTATGTAGTACGGGTGTTTGAGGGACAAAAGATAGTGTAAATATGTGTAATAAAACTTAGAGTTAGAATGGAATAAAAAAGTTGTGATGGATGATCTTAAACTAACTCAACTTAACTTAACTAGCATTTTATATGACAAAACTTAACAGATACATGATGAGATTAATGGGAATAAACAAACAGGAGCTAAACAATATTTACAACTTAAATATACTAAGACTAAAACTTAAAAACTAGTAGCCTATTCTAGGAGGCGAGAGGTAGACGGCTGGGAGAGGAAGTGCGAGTTGCAGAGGTGTTATGGAGGATCGAGAAGGACTTTGGGACGAGGACGGAAACTAGGAAGGGGGTCCAACTGAGTTTGCCAAAGCCCTAAGGTGTGGGTAATACGAGCTGTCGGCACTACCGAAAAGCTTCGCTGAGAGGGATCTCACAAAAACAGCAAGCGATAGAGAGCGAAGGGAGTTTCGGGTGGTGACATTTGGCAGAAACCAAGTTAATCACTATTTCCTCCTGCCCATATTTATATCTCTCTTTCTCCCTATCTCTAACTCTCTCTTTCTCTTTATTATTTTTTCTCTCTTTCTCTCTCTTTCTCCCAATTAAAGATTTATAAATCCAATACACCAATAGCTAAAAAAAAATTAAATTAAATGACTTACATTTTCTAAATAGTTGCCAACGTAATGTTTCATAACGTCCTTTACTAGCAAGTATTTTTTTCATTTCGATAGACTATCTTACAATTATCTTCTGCTTTTCTGTCTGTCTGACTTGCATTGTCTATCACTCAGTGTTTGTATGTGTGCACGTGAGTGTGTACTTCTGTGTTCACGCGTATTGAGTTAGGTTAACATAAAAATACAACTACACACTGTTATTCCCTCTTTAATAACCGTCAAAACCCTCAACTCGTAATGTATCTTTTCATTAGGGTTGTAATTGAAACGTATCGTGACTGGATGCAATTTACAGGAAGCTCTGTAAGAGATAGTGCATGTGGAACTCAACCAACTGTAAAACACTGTTCCGATCTGTTGACGAGATACAAATTCCTCAAAGTTTTGTCAGTTTTAAATTTCACAATTTAATGCCATTTATAACTTTAAGAGTGATAAATTCTGAAAGTACACTTAATAGCGACATAATAAAATAAATATATAATTCGCCACGCTTAACCTACATTTAGCATACACAATATACCAGTGGTATAATATAACACAATGCAAATATTGGAAAGAAAATACCTGAAAAATAATAAAAAATAACAAATAAAACAAGTTACTTAAGAACTAACCCTTATCTACATTTCGATGACCATGTCAACATAATCAGAGGGTCTTATTAGAAAATTACAATCTAGCAAACAATAAGTTACTCTAGTTTGTAACTTCTTGTTTGCTAGATTGTAATTTTGTAATAAGACCATCTGATGATGATGACATGGTCATCGAAATGTACATAAGGGTTTAATCTTAATTTGTCATTTGAAATTGTAATGTATTAGTAAACCTAAGACCCTGAAGACCATTGCTGTTTGGAATCGAATGTAGAGAAATGTTTTTAGACTAATTAAAGCTAGTTCCAATTTTTAGATTGTTTTCAATTGGTCGTAATTGTCCAAGTATAGGGATTTTTAAAAAAAATTCTAAAACAGCCAATAGTTACATTTATCTTTGAATGTAATTTTAATTTGAATAGCTTTATTCAGTATCATATGTCTTGTAGATTTCTTAGTTAATGGAAAAGCCCTTTTACTAACAGACAGCAAAATATAAAATGTTTTACTTTGAACTATTTGAGCAGTTTTGTCAGCTTGATCGCCTTGACTCTTTCTGTTTCTCCTCCAACGGAAGGACGAAACGAAATTTTTGCATCGTCTCTTGGCAGCCAAACCAGTTTAACACATTGTTCCCTTTGTGATGCCCCTGGATCTAAACTGTCACTTCCATTCTGTTTTTTCACTTCCACCTATTCCTACTTCATTTTCACACTTTCGTTTTCACTACTTCTATATAAAAAGGTGAAATTAAAAACAGGAGAAGAAATTCCTTTCGCATTTAGGGGTGCAGAGGGGAATGGCGTGGTTTTGTGTATTCCTAAGAACAACCGCGTCAAACTGCATAAAGCGCTTTGAGTAAGTAGTATATTAGGAACCAAAGGTCATACATAACAGTCGTCCTTAACATGTGACACACTTACACACCTCGCTGGGAGGGTATTTATACACAACTCTCTAAGCTCACGCTAGGGGACAGGTCTACTTCAGACTGTCGCAACTAACGAAAGCAACAACTGTTGCTATTTCCAGATACAGAAGATCAATCATACTCCTCACTAGTCTTTCCGTTACTTCATGTAATATACACACTTTAAATTTCTTAAATATATAATTTCTCAATTACTCTAAAACAAGGAAGAAAAAAACGAATAAAAATTTATGGAAAATAGTCATATCCATATAGTCAAAAAATGGCTGCTTTAATGGTTACTTTATAAGATTCTAAATAACCGAGTGAAAAAATTAGATAAAATGTGTAATGTAAAATATATCATTAAATTTGGTTATGAAAAGACAGTTTTAGGAATTGAAATTAAAATATATTAAACAAACCATAGAACATAAAAAATACCTTTATAATTAACAAACAAGTTTGAATTTCACCCCTATTAAAATTAAATGAATAAATAAGGTTTTTAAAGACGCCAACAATAACATGCATACGTACTTACAGAACATGAGTTTCATAAATTAATTAATTAACTTTTCAGGATGAATGTTTATAACAATTTAGACATTCTTGACATAATGTTGTTAAATTAAAATTAATAACAGATACAGTTTAGAAGCAAAATACCGTTAAAAAAATAATAAAATATGAATTAACATTGTAGAATCAAGTTGGCACTGGTAAGTCTAACAAAAATTTTATCTAGATCAAATTTGTGCAAACTAATATCGAGCTCAGCTGTTGTTAATATTCATAACTCATTTAGGTAACATCTAGCTACACTAAAAGTGTTGAGAATCTTTTTGTCAACGAAAGGAATAGGAACAGTTCTTATCGTTTCAAACCATTGTCGCTCTCTCTCTCTCTCTCTCTCTCTCTCTCTCTCTCTCTCTCTATATATATATATATATATATATATATATATAACTTTGCAACACAGTTTTCTTGTATTCACTTATCACTTTCACATATACATTTCACTTATACGTACAACAAGAGCCTTACTTGGTATTTATGCGAGTTAACTTTCAAAGATTGATAGTATCTCTGATAGTTGTCGAGCATCAACTAAATTGGGTATTGTAGTAGATTGCCAGGTGTAGATTCCACCTACATATATATATATATATATATATATATATATATATATATATATGTATATATATGTGTGTGTGTGTGTGTGTGTGTGTGTGTGTGTGTGTGTGTGTGTGTGTGTGTGTGTGTGTGTGTGTATGTGTGTGTGTGTGTGTGTGTGTGTGTGTATTTGTGTGTGTGTGTGTGTGTGTGTGTGTGTGTGAAAATATATAGAATTAAATTGGTATAGACACGCATATATATTTATGAATATAATACCATTGACGCGAGCGTTTCTGTAATACATCTCATGTGTTTGTGCAATAGTAGACCACTACCTGAAACGTATAAATAACGGTGGCTTATGTAGAAATTATATTGTCAACGTAAGCAATGTGATAGGGTATAGCTTTTATGAATAGGTATAAATTTGTTGAGGTTAATCTAACATCAATTTCTTAAGAAAATAAACACTTTATTTATTACATGTTCAAATGTGACACAATGATATTTTATAAAATACTATTTACCTAATTGGAAGCACTTTAAGACTAGATTCGCTATAAAACGATTGTATATTGTATACTAATAGAGATCTACATGTAAATAAATTGATTTTGTCCTAAAAATCTAAGTTAAAATAAAATATATAAACTAAATACCCTAAACATGTCAATGTTTGTTATTTTTCATTTACATTTTACTATCTTTGTTATTTTAAAACTATCAATTTATTTATTTATTAACATTTATTACTAAGACAATACCTTAAAAATTAGTACTACTTAATGTTATTTGTTAACTCAATTATTGACAGAAAAACAGCATTTCAATTATTATTTCGTCACCCTTGTGATAAACAAATAATTTACTCTCTAACATTCGGTCTACCATCTACTATTTTCTATTCCGTATATTTTATGTCTTTCGATAATCGAAATAAATATAGTTTTAGAACAATAAACTGTTAAAAACATATTTAATAGATTCAAGCGAAGCGTTTCGATATAATTAAAGCAAGGTCAATTATAATATTGCTAAAAATTACTTTTTAACGTTGACGATAATCACAATTTTCAAGTATCATGCAATAACAGATAATATATAGATACAAATGGCCAGTGTTTAAAAATTATACTCCCTTCATAAGACTATTTTTTAAAAAAATACAAAACTTATCCGTTCAAAATTTGAATATTGTTTCTCTAAAACGTTTAAAAATAACTTATCTCAGTTTTTGGAAAAAATAACTAATCTCGAAAATATAATTATTATTTTACTTATTACATTGATACTAAAGAACCTTTGTTTTTAATTTAGGGAAATACTTCATTGAAATTATTAAAGTTATACAATGAGTCGCACAAAAAATATGTAATAGAAACAATAAAACAAGTGCACACCAGATAACTGTTGAAGTATGATTGTATAAAAAAAATACTCATTGACACACAATAATAGGAAATAACTTTGAAAATTCGAATAAGCCCCTCCTACAAGAGGCGGTCCGATCAACCTAGAGGGAGGAGCTAGCGGAACTTCTTAACAATAATAAGTAATATTTCAAGAGGATGGACGCTTTCCCAAAACGGATCACGAAAAATTTATATGGAGAGGCTATAAAAAAGTGGTAATGTATGGGGTAGAACTAACATACACATATTTGAATATTTGAAACTTAAAAAGTAGTATGATTATATTTTTAATATATATTTTTTAAATACGTACACACAATAAACCTTATACTAGTTTCCACAGCCGATTTTAAAGTAATTTTCCTACAAGTAATAAATTATACTTTATTAAACATTAAATAATATAAGTTTTAAAATATTAAACAAACAGAAATTTATTTTTTAAATATTATCTGAAGATATATATTTTTTAAAACATATTTATTATAATTTCATTCAATAATATTACAAAGTTTATACATTTTTACAATATTATACGTCTTTGCTTTGTCCTACGTATATCCGTTGAATATAATACCTTTTTGCCATCCTACTATTTTCATGTTTTCAGATATCAGAAAGTTATTAAAATAAAAATGAAAGGCGAAATCTTTTGCAACTATACAAAATTTGTATTCTCTGTATCACACAGATTGTTATACAACAAGACTTATCTGACTTTGCAAGTAGGCTAATATCAACTTAAAGATTAAATATTTAATACTGTTTGTTGGTATATTTTAGGGACAACTTCTGCTTCTAAATAATTATTTGACAATTACTAAGTGGCATTTGGATGTGCTAAGATACGGGTGGGTAAGGCACTGAGGGTTACAAAGTGTAATCCACAAGTAGTTACTTAGTGAGACGAAATTATGACTCAGTATTACATAGTTTAATAACAAAGCTCAACATTACTAGTGAAATGATAAATATTTCTATAAATACTAAATATCCTACTTAAGGCTTTATATAGCCAAGTGTTTATATATATATATATATATATATATATATATATATATATATATATATATATACAGCCTAGTTCAAATAATGGAACCAGGCATACTCAGTGGCAGATGTAATAGAAAGCTTAGAAATAAAAGGCATTGCCTGAAATCAGCAAGTTAAGTAGAAAACAAACAGTATTTCATAAAAGCATTATATAATATGCCTGTGTCAGTAAAAATTCACAAAACGAAGTGAGTGACTAAAAAACGTGGGTTGAAAATGGCGTTTCAATAACAACTAAATTCATAGCTTACTCATGTGAGAGAAGCTTTATTGAAAACTTTCCAGATCCAGTAACCGGCCTTTGGAGTACAGCAAAGGCCACAGAGCGGCCAAGGTTTCTGAGATGTCCCTAAAATTCTTAATTGTCAAACCCAAAAGCATCTGTAAAAAACACAGAAATTGCTATTCAAATTGTGACTATTCAGTGCCCTGAGAGACTAGCGATCAGGTTGACCAGCAGTCGTTTTTGCATTCCTTATAGTACATTTTGATATTTTGAAAATGATTCAAAAGAACTTAATTTTAATACCTTTAAATTTAGTTTACATTTAAACTAACAGAAAACTTTCATTAATCAATACAAAACTCATACTTTCCTAAAGTTAAAATATCAAAACATTTCTTGTGACACGTTCCATTGGTCTCACGTGAAGCGAATAAAATGTTTATGAAATCTTATAGGGGTTCAGAATTATTCAATTATGATACCATCTTCACATTTTACATAATTGTTAGATATGCAAATCCTACGATTTAAATTGTTATCAATCATAAATTAACATATGGATATTTAAAATATGTTATATATAATTTTGTAGAAAATGTTAAGCCCAAATTGCAAATTTATGTTGGTTGTTTATTTATGCCAAATTATAACTTCTGACTGACCAATTATAGTTAGAGCTTAAACCTTAAATAGTCCAAAGATTAAAATGAAAAAATATACAACACTAAATAAATAATTTTCTTAAAAACAATTTGAACTTGTTTTGGTGCATAAATAAACCTAGATTTTATCTTCAAAATATTACATTTGTAAATTAATTATAACCCAAATTAAACTTAAACAATTTTTTTATTAATTTTTATTAATAAATGCTTTAGGTATGTAATAGGGTTTCTAGTAGCATTAAATATAAAGGTTTAGAAAATGTATACTTTATTTAAAAAAGCGTAAATATATTAAAATTGTTTGATTAAATTATATTTAGAAGGCAAAATGTTTATATTGAAATTTAAGAAAAGTATACCTGTAAAATAAATCGTATTTTGCTGTAGATATTTTATTGCCATTTATATTATTAAAGTATTTGGAACACTTATTTAAGTAAATGTTTCTATGCATTACACAACTGAAATCTTGTTAAAGATATTGAAATGATTTTACATTACCCATATAGTATAGATAAAACGGGATTTCTTGGTACCTTAATAAGTTTTGATATGTCATCCATTTGTTGCTCTATGTGATCGTGTCTGTATTTAATATCATGGCAAGTGCATTGAATCATTTCTGGCATTTGCACAAGAGAAGGGGTCAGAGATGTGCAAAACGAATTTTCTCAGCACCAAACACATTCTCTGTGTACTCATAGAAAATCAAATCCAAAGAAGTAAGATCTGGATCTCTGCATTACTATGGAGTTGGAGCAGCTTTGCCAATACAAACATTGGAATCTCTATGTAGGTGGCGCTCGTTGATTACAGACTATATTAAGACGGCGCTTCAACTTTCACAAAAATGACACGTTAACACGTTTGTTCAATTTAATCGATTTGAAGAAACAAAGACCGTTTTAGTATGTCTCTATAGATTTCTCTCAAGATCTAGGATGGGTTAATGCTCGTTCAGGACAGTCCCGAGGCTGAGGATACGGCCCTTTGTAAGGCCAACAGAGTGTGAATAAAGAACAGATTGCACTGTACCGAACTAATCGGAATGGGTATAGATGGTACGGAAGACATAGCTTTTCGGAAAATTTAATTTGTTTCGAGTTTGTCTGGATACGTTGTCGAAACCATTGTGTCTGGTGGAATTTGTCTCTTCCCAGGGGTATCTGTCATCAGTCCAAGCCTTACAACGAGGTTGCAGGCACAAGGCCCTTGTATCGGGTCTGAAGCTAGTTATCCGGAAGGACGTCACGAGTTTAAAGGGCTGTGGAGGCGTGGTTTCAAATGGGGAATTGTAGATTCTCCTAAATTTACATCTATCTTTGTGTACATTGTGGCTCAGAGGTAAGAGCCTAAGGACTAGGTATTCTAACTCGTAACTTTTCTTCTTTCCACCACCTTTCTTTTTTTTTATAAATTTTCACAAACATATTGGCTAAAGTCGAGACAGATTAACCCTGAAATTTTTCTTTCACTAAAAATTAACCCAATCTGCATGAGTTAAATACATAGGCTATAGCGTGCAAAGCAACAAATTAATGTAACATTAGAATATACTATATAACATAAAAAACATTTTTCTTGTACATTGTTTATGTTTTTGCCTAATAACTTTACTATTGTTTTTAGCTGCACTTAATTGAAATATCGGCATTTTTTCGATGAACCTGTATAAAACTATTTCTCTAATATTACGATTGGCTGACAAACATTTTCCACAAGTCATATGAGTTGTTTTTTAAGACCAATAGTACTAATGTTTTTAATTATAATAAAAAAATTACAGATACGGCTAAAATACAAATTCCTATACTCACTAGCTCCAATAGGAAATAATCTTAAAGGAATACATAACAAAATTAAATTTACATAGTCATTATAAATGTGTATGTACTTAGGGAGGCAATATTTATTATTGTAGAAACAAGTTACTAAGTGTTTCTCTTACTCATTTAACTTGTTAACAACCTGCTAAAAAGTTGTATAGATTTTCAAAGTATTTCCAATAATAATATATTTCAGGTATACAATTTGGGGGGGGGGGATTTTTTCGAAACAAAAATTCAATATCGAGGCTTTTTCTTTAGTTTACATAGGCATATATGCAAGAACTTCGATAGGTTATAATACACGTGGTAAACCTTTTTACATAACTAACAACAATGAAAGTTATAAGCGTTCCATTTCTAAAACGGTTTGGGTTTTGTGTTTGAAAAACCTGAATAGCTCTTTAAATGTAGGCCGAAGATTCGGGTCTCTTCTCCAGCATTCGCACAAGAGCTCGTAAACATCAGAAGCGCACAGGCTGGGCCTCGGAAGTGAAATCTGTAGGTTAAAAAAAGTATTAAACGCTATATTAATACCAACATAAACATTCGCGCATAGTTAAAATTCTTTACCTGAAGCTCGCCTCCGTAATACATATGTTCGGCATTTTGTACTACTTCTTGGTTCGTTAGATGAGAAAAAGGCCTTTCTCTGGCGAGGCTCAGAATCTCCCAGACAGTAACCGCAAAGGCCCAGACAGTGCTTGAACACGTGTGGCGTTCCTGATAAATAAAGCTTTCATTATAAAAACATTTCAGTTTTATTCCACCATAAATACAAAACATACTTTTGAGAAAGTTCTTACAGACTCATAAAAAAAATGTTTCAATGTCACTATAATTAAGAATTTCCATTTTAAATTTTAGAACGAAATGTTTTCTGTTGTAGAAGGCATACATTGTTGTGGTTGAGGAATCTTACCCGAAACTCGTAAAGAACGATATCTTAAACAAGGGTTAAACTGATGGTAAAATATTTTAATGGCTTGTATATTTACCTCTTAATCAAGACTAATGAATGACTAATAAATAGCTATTGCTGTGTGTCAGCGTTTAGACTATTTAAAAACGTATGACCTTCATAAAATACCTATACGTAACAATGTCATTACTAAAATGAATTGGTGTTTTGTGGCACGTCAACTAATTAACGTCAATTAATAAAATACCTATTTGGAAAAAAATATTATCTTGAGATTAATTAGATTCGTGATTGCTTAGAACAAAATAAAAAACCGGTACTCAATTTGTTTTATTAGAATAAAAATTACATTTAGATTATGTTAGGAGTTCAAACTTGTGGATCTTTTTATAAAACCGGGTTTTTTCTTTTTTTAGTGTTTGAAGCCAATTAAGGCATCTATATTATCCACGTGTGCCAAAACCCCCAATATTTCAATTATCCAACTTCAAAAATCTGAATTAGAATTGTTATAAGTGTTGAATACGTGTATATACGTTTCCGTGAGGCCTTCATCAATTGAGCGATGGGACTTTATTGTGAAATTTGGTCAAATGTTTGTATTGCATGTTTGTCTATCGTTACTGTCATTATTTTACAATTTCCGGACGATCCAAAGTTTTGTACATGACAAGCAATGTGCTAAATACCATTTGGCTGAGAGTGGGAAGTTTTTTGGGTTCATTAAAAGCCTTCTACTTTTGTGTTAGCGAAACACTCCAAATCAAGAAACGTTCAGAGCCTTGTTAAAAGGTTATTCAAGGAAGTTGTTTAAAAACACGTGTCCACTCATTGAAGGAAGGAGGGGATCGTTAATCCTTTCTAAACATATTCTTTTGTTTATTTTCTTCTCTTTACTTTATATCCGGCCACTTCAACTGAAATTTCATTCCAACAGTTCGCCCACATCTAGTTTTACAAATAGGCAAGCTTCTTCATTTTTTCATCTATGTCCATCCCAGTTGAGAGAAAGTTTAATAAAGAATGACGCGATTCCCTAAGTTTCCTCAATACTAGAAGATAAACATCATATAAAGTACATATAAAGAACTTTTCCTTGGTCTTACCTAATTTGATCAACCTTTTACTTATCCTTTTTCCATTGGTGTAATGTGTAGAGACTTGTTTATGACCTCAATCAAGAGTAGGTCGACTTCGAGCATGTATCGTTGCATACGTCATGCTATTAGCCTCTAATAGGAGATTAGCCACTAATAGGTAATTAGCCGCTAATAGAGAGCTTTATCTCGCCATTCTTTTTCCATAATCACTGCCTTACTAAGTTTAGAGTTCGTAGGTGATAATAGTCATGTTGGGTGATTGCCTAAAATTACAAAAGAAGGAAACATTTCACAGTTTCATCTGAACTCCAGATCTCGCTATTTATTACTCAGAGCAGTTGCGTTTACGCTGGTGGTTCCCTATTTGCGCACAGGTAGCGTGGCATCCGCATCAGTGAAGAAAGTATTTTTAAAAAACTTTTGAGATAATAACATAAAAAGACTGACCAACATTAGTTTTAGAGTAGACTGTACATTTTAACGAATTGTTGTGTTACTTGTCTCTTGTGGGCAATTAACACCTCCTCACTGATATATTTACGATTAAGTAATTTTACATATTATTAATTTATATTTTATTTTGACAATATTTAAGTATATTTCTTTATAGAGTAAATCATTTTCAATGACGTTTCAATACAGGCTAGGACACTAGATGTTTCTCGAAAGATCCGCTTGCCTTTCTGATCGTACGATAATATAATTATAAAATCTTAAAGTCTGGTTTTCTCACGTAAAAAAAGAGATAATAAAAACAATAAAATAAAATAAAAACAATAAATAAAATAGAATTAACTAAAATATTTCATACCTTTTTTCAGACTATCTTTTTATAAAATGTGAAAACAACAACTTATAAGTGAAAAATCAATAATCTTAATTATAGTCACACACTCTCATTTAACGTTTAATGGTAATACAGTATATTATTTTATTCTCTTTTGATCATTTTGAAATAGCAGTGCGTTTTCAAAATGTTTCAATTGATTTATTTTGTTTTAATGCATCCAAATGGTGATTTAAAAGATCAGAAAACTTCCAATAGCAGTTTAAATATCACCTAACATCACAGTTTAAACAGAAAACTCACCATAAGTAGGCTCTCCCACGGGAGCCATCGGATGGGAGCCGGCGGCCTTCCTCCTATCGCACAGTAACAATCCTTGTAAGCAGAATTCGCCATTGCAATGTCTCCTACTTTTATCAAAAGACCTCTATTTACAAAACAGTTTCTGAAAATAAATTTAATAGATCATTTAATTTTCTCTGATCTTAGAGCTTTCTTGATAGAGTAACCTTAACGAAACAAATAATATGCAATAATTACATTTTTATGTTATATACTCCAATCTTATTTTCATTGAAACATGTCAACAAGCTGTATAGACCTACATTGTGAGTTATTAAGTTTGTTAGAAATTTGAAATGTATGTAATATATAATTAACAAATCACGCTCTAAATACTAATGGATAAACTAATGTAACATATATTGTTAATATTTTGGCCTACCAAAGTGGTCCATGATAGGCTACCATGTGTAGTCCATATATGCAGTATATCTAATTGGTTTAGTTTCCATTGAAGTTCGTACTTCCGAACAGTTAGGAATAGTTTCAGTGGTTAACTGCAAAACTGTTTAGAATTTAATCTAGCATAAACACGGTTTATATTTTACTCTATGTTAACAAAGTGTACACTGTTGATTAAGCAGAGAATTAATCAGGACAGCAGAAACGTGTTGTGTTTTTTGTTGAATAC
The DNA here is from genome assembly GCA_036971475.1 of Prosapia bicincta. Classification (NCBI taxonomy): domain Eukaryota; kingdom Metazoa; phylum Arthropoda; class Insecta; order Hemiptera; family Cercopidae; genus Prosapia; species Prosapia bicincta. Next base: position 157,654,401 of record JBAIZL010000002.1, read on the forward strand.
TTAATTAATTAAACGTGATACGCTAAAGTGAATCAATAATGTGAACTCATCAGCGTTGAACTTGAGAGTACTTCAAACATGTGTTTAATTTTTATTGACCAATTGACCTCTCTAAACAAGAACCTAATGTTAAAAATATTATTCCAAATTTGTGTTCAAATGTAGTAAATAATATTAATAAACCGTGGGTGGTGGTATGTTTGTAAATTTACATATAACAGTAATGATGTATGGAAAATATCTTTGGAATAAACAAATATGGCATTTGGAGAGTAAACGTTTTTACAGGCCTTGCATTTTATTCGATGAGGGCGAAACTGTAGAAATAAAGAATATTTTACGAGTAAGATGTTAGTAAACTGAACCAATTCCTCCGTAAAGTTACGAAAGTCATGCATGGCGGGTAACGCTGTTTTTGTTTTCAGACTGAGGCAATTTTGAGGTTATGTTTTCTCTTGTATTATTTTTTGTTTTCATAATCTATTATTTCTTTTCATATCCTTCTAGTTCAACAAAGGCTTAAAATATTTTAGCCTCACTAACATAAAATTAGTCTCAAACACACGTGATATGATATCGGTTAAATAATAACTGTTACTTAAAACTTTCCTATTAATTACAATTTTAATTTTAAAATTAGGTAAATTATTTATTCATATAATCCTTTAAGGATATATATAAATAATTTTGTCATGCTACATTTTCTATACTAATTGCATAAGATACGAAAAGAAAATAGGCAGTTGAGGGACTGACAAACATAAATGTATATTCCTTCGTACTAGGCAATTACCAACAGTGTCTAACTTCGTTTGATGCTGTTGGAAACGGTTTTTAGGGGAAAAAAATTACTATAAATATGGTATATTGTTATGAAAGTCGTAAAATTACTGTCAACATAAAGATTTCCATAACTTCATGAACGACAAACCACAACGAATAAAAAAAGGTCAGTCTGACTGGCCTAAAGAAGTGAACAAGTCTACTTCATTGAATTTGAAGAACGTATTTAATAGAGATTTTAATAAAACCTATTAATTGGGGTTAATAATAAAATATAAGCTTAATAGTAGACCTTTATTAGATGTTGAAAAACTTAACAATAAACGAATTTAATTGAAATCGGCACTAAAATTAATTTACTTAGTTAGGAAATTAGTAGGCGACTCCTTCAGGAAACAGCTGTTGAAAGCGGTAAGGCACATAGAGGTCCACAAGACTGGCTACTTTACACAGACTGTAATAGCTAGGTAACACTGTTAAATGCAATCTGTGTTGATTTCCCAAAGCTACAGGTCCACCAACCTTCAAATATATTATTATCTAAATTTATAAAACCAAAATATCAGAGCCACCATTTGTATGTGTGGGGTTTTGATATGATCGAGGGTTGTGTCACGAAGATTGTGTCTAAAATTATTTAACTTATTTAATTTCACGCATTTATATTACTAACACGTTGGCTGCGGCGAAAGCGTATCGGCTTTCAGGTGGAGGCTTCTCGGGTGCGGCGAAAGCCTATAAGTTTCTCTCGTCCGTATTCATTACATGTCGAGTTTACGACAGCAGTAATTGCTTTAGTTTGCTGTTTCTCTCGCATCGTGGTGGGTGTGTACGCGTGTTTCTTATGTAGCAATAGTTTCCCATTTCGCTTACAAACCACGGTATATTATTCATTTTTTTTGTAAATAAATAGTGTTAGTTTTAGTGTTTTATCTCTGTAAAATAATGGCTGGTACATCTAGGGACATGGTTTTAAATGTAGATAGTGCTTTGAACGATGTTGGTGACTACTCCGAGACTAGTTTCGGTGATGAGTCCAGTTACATTGTTGCCGCCGATCTAGATGGTGAACCTATATCTACAGACAATGAAAGTGAGTCAGATGATGATGATTCAGACATCTACAACCCTACTTGGTGTCATTATAACACTATTGGTATGAGAGACATACCATTTACTCGACAGAATAGGCTTTTAGTAATAATTTACTATATGTAACAATAAATAGGCAAAAGTGTAATTTTTTTACAATGGTATCTTCTAGCGGTACTGTGAAAGCCTATCGGCTTCCGATAACGGTGACGTCATAATATTAGCTGAAAAGCATTCAAAATGTTTTTTCTTCTGATAATTATTTATTTCATTATTATTTACGATATATGACAATAAATAGTCATAAGTAAAATTTTTCTTACAATGTGACCTTTTAGCAGCGCTGCGGAAGCCTATTGGCTTCCGAAAATGATGACTTCATATTATCACCTGAAAAGCATTGAAATTATTTTTTTTCTGAAAACTGTCTTTTTTCATTAAATAAATTAAAAAATTGTAAACAAAAATTTCAGGACCGGTAAAATGTATGCCCCAAGTTCTGCCGCAGTGAACGTGTTAAGTAGAATAAATCATATATTAAAACGCCCATTTGGATAAGAATTGAAAACATTTTCATTCTAAAAGATGTAACTTTATACTTTCATTATGTTTTTATCGTGATTACATTGTATAACTCCAATGGGTACTATACCAACTATTAATCTGGATTTCTTAAATTAACATAGGTTACTCCTATAATTTCGTTTACATACGCTATCAGTTTGCTAAAAGAACCTTACACAAGATTTTATAAGATGGTGGCAGCGGGAAATCGAGTTCAGTATTTTCCAACACCGTCCTTGTGAATTATAACACTAGTAATTTTCAATTTTTTGTATTTACAGCAATTATCATTTGTTTGAAATGAGAAAAATTACTTAATGCAGATCTACTCAAGCTTTAAGGTTCCTTAAAACTGTCATAAGAGTTAAATTCAGGTTTTGTATTAATTTCATTTTTAATGAAGGATTAATTTAAAAGTTACAAAACAAATTACATATATTTGACTAAGTACTACAATTATACAATTAATACCATTTAAATAGATTTTAACTGAAATCTCTCGAGCTCCATTTCAGTCAAAACTATATAGAATATTTTAATTTTCCCCTTGTATTTTTAGAAATGTTTTTGTTCTATACCACCTCTGAAACTTAATACGTTTACGAGTCTAACGTTCCACTTACTTCATTAGCACTAATAAGTACATTTTTATATATAATGTGAAATAATAATTACTTATGACAACCATATCTTACCTCGCAGCTAAATCTCTATGCATCACATGCAGGCTTTCCAGGTATTTCATTGCTGATGCAATTTGACTTATCATATATATGAGGCTGTTGTATCTAAAAACGTTTACAGAATATAATTAAATATTAAGTTAAAGCTAACCCCCAACACCTTTAATTTAATTACAATTTAAAACATAGTAAATGGTATATATTCAACATTTAAGTAGTGTGTTCCTAATACAGCTAACACTAATTTAATTTGTACATAGCTACAGTAAAGAAGGAACTCTTCACACAAATGATTCACGTCATGGGGCAGGTATTGTTATTTGATTTACAGGATTTTCTATACAAAGATATATAACATTCAGACAGGTAATCTGTGACCTTATACGCATAATTAGCTATAAATAATAAATTAATGCAAGTTTATTTCCTCTGAGTGGAAAAGATGTTTAAATAACGTAAGAATTATTTTTTTACGATAGGAGTAAAACTTTATATTTTCTATTCTCATTTTTAATCCTATTTACAAAATTCGATTTTAATAGCTAACTATTGTAACTAATGTTGTTCAATCTGGAATATAGTTCAAATCCAGCCCGAAATAAAATAACAAAAATCAGTTTTATTTAAGTTTTATATCTTATATACAGTAATAATAAAAATTGAATAACTTTATAAGAATATATACCCTAAGTATTGTTACATTTTTCAAGGATTCAAAGTTTAGAATAAATGACTATGCATTAATTTACACACTTTTAAAGTGGCTTTTATTTACACACAAAACACTTATAAAAGCATCGAAACACTGTTTAGTTAGATCAAGTAATTGCTTCTATGTTCACTGATAGTGTATTTACACTTAACAGGTACTAACTATGACTGTCTGTTACTAGAATCTATCTTTGTTCACTACATAATGTAAACACTGCTCTCACTACGCTTAACCAACCCTTTATTTATATTCAATATATATTTATATATTCATTCATTTATAGATTCATATATTTATATCAACTATTTATATAACTTTTAATTTGTTAAAACTTTATAGGTTATGTTTAATATATATATATATATATATATATATATATATATATATATATTAATTAATTTCATTTGTGTATCTTCACTGAGGATGACGACAAATTAGTCGTTGAAACGCGTATGAAATAAAAAAATTGTAAATTTGTGAGTTGTACCAAATTTTTATTCTTTAATTATAACTTTCACTTACAAGCCAGCTCGAATATTATTTATAACTATTTATTAATTTACACACTTATAAAACGGCTTTTATTTACACACAAAACATTTATAAAAGCGTCGAAACACTGTTTAGGTAGATCAAGTAATTGCTACTATACTCACTGATAGTGTATTTACACTTAACAGGTAGCCTACTTACTATGACTGCCTGTCACTAGAATTTATCTTTACTCACAACGTATTATGAACACTGCTCTCGCCACGGTTAACCAACCCTTTATTTATATCAACTTGCCGCCTCTAATAATTTCTCGTACTAGAAGTTTCTAGAAAAATGTAGCTTTTGTGTCTGATCACGTAATACTTGTCGCTTCAGATGATTTCTATCGGCTACTTTTAGAAGGTTCTAGCATTTACGAAACGCACTATTCTTGTGTCCGCTCAACCATGAAAAGACTTGCACTTCTCAAACCGTGCGCATATGTCACGAGTGGGCCATGCCCAATACAGCATGGTAATATATTCAAGAAAATAAAAATTGAAATGTTTATTCGATTTTCTTTAAATTACACAGTTGTTGTGTTTTTATTTTACAAATAATATTACGCTGTAGGAGTATGGTTTAGTTGCATTACATTGTATTTGCATTTTTAAATGTAAAAATTCGAGTTAAAGATACTGTAAGAATCTAAACAATGTGATGAAAACATGTAGTTTCCAGAAATACTCTTTTCGCTTTTACTAGAAACTGTTACAATTGATTGAAAATCTAAAAGTGAAAATAGCTACTACATGTAATGACTAAAGTTCGTACTAAACTGTAAATGAATCAGTTCGTCAGACATGCGTTTATTATTGAATTATAGATATAAAGTAATATTTGACTCTAATTGTATCATATAGTCACGGATTAAAAACTACATATACGTATTTAAAATGAAAGCAACAAAATAAACAAGATTTATGTTCTGATCAAAATAAACAAATATTTTTGTTTAAGAATGACCTACTGTCATATAACGTCTTGCTTTTTAACTATTGACTTGATCAGTGCTTGATTTGTAAGAAAAGGGGTTGCCGAACTGTTGGCTACGGGTTGGTAAGGGGAGGGCTTATGGAATATTAAAATATAAAGTTCTAAAAACGATAGTTTTACGCTTTTCTGAATACGTTTCAAAAATTAATCCGCGGACAAAGTAGGAATCTAATTTTGTTGAAACTTTTAATTAAATAAGACTGCAGTAGCAACACCTTTCTTACCATATCCGTTGTTAAATATTAAATTTCAATGTAGCACAACCAGGCTACCATTTAAACAATGTATATTATTTCTATTATTTTTTTAAACATAATGTAAAAAATTAAATACATTTGGTTTGAAAACATAAATATCTTCACCAACAATTTTCTATTTATTGTTTTTTTAATTTTGTCTTTACAGCTTTCTGAAATAATATCGTTTTAAAAGGTACTTAAACATGTTTTACCTTACAGTTATAAAATTGTCCAAAGTTGAGAAAAGTTTTCGTTGTGTGTGACCCCCCCTCTCTCTCTTTCTTTCTTTCTTTCTTTTATCTAGTTGTTAGTATCCAGAGCGGAGTGCCGTGCCCAAGCCAAGAAGCCCTTCCACCTACTTTGAGGGGTAAAAACTAGTGAGTGGTGCAGGAAAAATAGTGTTCCTTTCCTCAGGTGCAGGAAAAATAGTGAGAATACAGTTTGTGTTGACAAAAACGTTCTGTAATCAGTTGTGATGATCGGTTCATTCGAGAAAAGACTCTCCCACATTCCATTAAAGACACTGGAATTATTTTTATTGCAGTTGTCAAATGGAAGAATGGGTTTGTTCTTCTTTGCTAATAAAAAATTGATTGCTCGAGTTTCGCAGTTTTCCCAAATTACTAAATCTGTTCGGTAGCTGAAGGCTACCAAACCTGTGCCCAACACCTTTCGAATTTTCAACAGTTGAACTGCAAGCTCAATTGCAACCCGAAGCAGCTATGACTCCTTATGTTTTGAAACTTTATAAAGATTTGGGAAAGTTCTCGAAGTAAAACCTTCCTCTTTTGATACTGTTGTCAAATACATGTTTTCTATAGTTTTTATTTGGGATTCTGTGACATTTTTTAAAACTCTAAATGTACACCACTGTCTTTAAGATCATATATTTTCTTTCTCAAAGCTGTTTACTGTTAGGATTTAGTCTCCCCAAAACTAATAATATCACATCCAATCCATATTGTTTAGACCTTTTGATACGATATATTTCTCTATACCTAGATATCCAACATTCCGGCAAACCTTACCACCCTAGCTTTTTGTTGTGTACAATAATCCAACTGTATTTTTTTTAAAACTCGTTCTTTTGTTCTAAAGCCCAAGAGGCGGGACACTGTTTAACACCTCCTTTCATGTCGTCATTAAAAGCAGCTAAAATAACGCTGGAGGGTGTAGCATTGTTGACTCCGGTTGATCTAATTCCATTGGAAGTGTAGGGCATTTTTCACTCTCTTCGTTCAATGAAAAACAAAGTTGACCTTAATTCACAATAAACGTTCCACAGTTCTAAAAATTATGGTATATATTCGACTTTTCTCCCGATCAGAGATTTCGATACGGTGTACCATGCGTAGCGTCACAAATCTAGCCCAGGACTTGATTCACTTTACCTATGAACCTTTCATGTTGACGAAAATTACATCAGTATTAAAGTGTTCTTCAATGTAACGTCAAACATTAAACCTCTATGTAAAAGCAATAATATAAACAGCTTGAATATTATTTGTACTAATAATTTTAAGTAATACTGTTAAATAATATATATTTATATATGTTATTATATATTTATTATATACTTAGTTTATTCTTAATGTGATCAAATTTTGAATCTCTGTGTATTTGCTTCTACTGAATAAAGATGAAGACTATGAATTTACTTATTTCTACTTCCTAACATATTTATTTACACAAAACAAAAATACTCAAACTAATATTTAGAATATAAATAATTCTTACTCGAAACGTTCGCCAGTGTTTAAAAACTCGACAAGATCTCCAAACTGCATTACGTACTCCATAACAGTCAATGTTTGGGATTCGACAGTGCACAGCCCAAGCACTTGGACGAGGTTTTTATTAGAAAGACAACCAAGGAATCTCAGCTCGTGCAAACAATTCCCTTTCATTGTTCTGACTATTGTAGTCTGCAAATCCTTCTCTCTGGTTTCCATCTCACAAATATTTACCTACAACATTGATGTTAAACTTAGTAAGAAATCAATCCGATTAACCCAGTGACTTTATTTGTACTTTGAGCTCCCGCTGGTTTGAAGGTTAATTTCCGGTGTTTCCTTCTAAACAAGAATTTCCCTTTCAAAAGATTTTTTAAAATAATAATACACTCTGCAGACATTTATAACGACATAATTATTTCGCTACACTAATCACACAGAACGCCACTCTAAAATAAAACACTTAAAGCTTCAGGTTAGTAGTTTGCTGTTAACCACTGTTACGATGACTAAAAGGTATCACGTTAAATAATTATTTATATAAATTTCTGCTACACACGAACACACACACACACACACACTTTATATATATATATATATATATATATATATATATATATATATATATATATATGATTAATAGTTAATATACGGAGTACATGCGTTAATTTTTAAAAGCATAAAATTGCAGTCTCGACATTTCAATTGAATCTCGTCTGGCATTGACGAGGTGAACCCCACAAATGGGATTTTACGCAATGACAATAGAACGGATGTACTCCGGATATTAACTATTCATCATTTTTTTCTATCCGTGAAGGAATAGGTATCACCATATATATATATATATATATATATATATATATATATATATATATATATATATATATATATATATATATATATATGTATGTGTATGTGTGTGTGTGGGTGTGTGTATGTTGTTTATTGTTGTATAAGCTCCAATATCAATTTATATCCATGTCCTTTTACTGTAAACTACCAAACTAGAATCCAAGATTAATTGAGTATATGGTGATGTTTAGCCATAAGACACAGTGTTACTACCAGGAAATATATTATTATTAAATTTCGTAAATTCAACTGCAGAACAATACCTAGATCAATAAAATATAAGCGTTAAACGTAGTTGCGATACGAGTCCCGCTTTGCGATAGATTAAACCACTCATTGAACTTTGTTCCTTTTTCCTGTCCCATTCAAAAACAATCAAAAAAAACGGCATTGCAGTTCAGTATGAGAATTAAATAAATGAAGCTGTTCATCTTCGGTTTCTTTAAGAATTTTCTCTTGAAAGAAAATTTCTCTTGAAATTTAAAACGTTGAAAACTTTTTAATTTTCTATTAATACACGCAATGTACGGTTGTAAGTAAAAGATATTACTAATAGACTCTCATCGTTTTTATTACATGCAGTACAAATAGAAAATGAAAAACAGAATATTATCTTGTTATTCACAATTCTGAACGATAAAGAAATTTAGACATTTGACACCGTTGCATTTTATTGCTTTGAGATGATGATTGAGTCGTTCCCCATATTTATTGTAACTTTCGAATGTTAGTAAAAAAGATAAGAGTTTATTAGTCTCGCTTTTTCGCTTTGAGAAATTCTTACTGATATATTTTCTAGTTTGTTATTACAATTTATTATTTCCGTAATTGTTTACGTTCCTGGAGTCTGAAAAATTAAGTAAAATGAGAACTTTCTCCACGTTAGATTATTAAACAGATTCTACTTTACACTCCAATACAGTCAGATATTTGAACTTTTCAACTAATTTTGTCCGATTTAAAAAACAATATTTCAACTATAGGATTGTTTCTATCGATTAAAATACATGACCGATATCACTTGGTTTAATCATCAGTTAGTGCAACAGAATAGATGTAGCCTGAGCCCTTGCCTTGAGATTAGGTTTTGCCTACTTGCAATTCGCAGGCGTGGAGAGTTAACAAGGGATCACTTGCAACAAGTTCGAGTGTGAATCACTTGCAACCTATTTAAAAGTGAGGCTTTGTACTTCAAGTGCAAGCAAAGAATCCATGAACACTTCTTTTATATTACAGTTGAGCTCTCGCTCAGATCGATGCGTAAACCCTCAAGGCAAATCTGCCTAAAAAATATAGACACTGCTCAGAAACATGTGACATGCATTAGATCTTCACATATTCTTCTCGATGTTCAGGAAAAATATCTAATCCAAAATATATTTTCCCACAACACATTTTTGTAGAAGGGTTTTCAGTTATATAATGATGTATTCAGCAATATACATTGTATAACATATTAAAGTTGAAACATTTGGTAAATATTATATTTCGTTGTATTTTTTTTTAGGTATTACAAGATTATCTTAAAGAGTCTTTTTATGAAGTAAAAATCATATTTGTTAGTTAATTAAATTTTAGAATTACATTCATTAGTATTGTTTAAAATTTCCCCTATCTTTAGTCATAAATTCATCCATAAAATATAATATTCAAAATAATATTGTATGCCTTATTATATCATTGGTATTAAAATAATAAGTATAATTTCAATTTATCAACATAAACCTTTATAGTATTATTTGTTTATTATCATATCCAAAATAAAAATACCAATTTTTAAACATTTGTAATGAATGAGTAGGTTTGGTCTTGGCTTGTGAGATCAATTCATTATAAATGCAAATCGAGAACAAAATTACTCACTCCCACAATAAAATTCTTAATCTTAGTCAAACGCGCACCAACTACAATGTTGTATTCAGAGTGTTAAAGTCTGCCAACAGATGGAACAACATTGTTGTCGGACGCGTTTGACAAAAATTAATTTTTCTATGAGACCGAGTGATTTCGTTTCTGATATGCACTCCATAAGATTTATAAGTATTGATTCAATATTTAATAAAACTGTTAAATTTCAAATATTTATTGTTTAACTTAGAATTACAATGCGAATATTTTTTGCAATAAAATACTAAAAATATCTTAACAGATTATACTTTCGCTTCCTGCAACTTTTTTTAAAAATATTACTTGTTACGTTTATTGTTTGGCCAATAGAATTACATATTCAGTTTATTAATGAATTTTCAATATGCTATTGCAACTACTCAGTGCTAATATTATTCAGCTACCAGCCACTGATGCATTAGCTTGCCCGGTATGAGTCCTCTATCGTCAGTATCTCTCACCAGGTTTCACTGTATCGCCTCACTCGTCATTTCTTTCCTTCAGCAAGCAATCTCTTACGTCTCACTGTAAATCGTACTTACTCTTTGCATGTTATTTGGTAATAGAAGTTCAATAGATTCCACTTACATCTCCTAAGTGACAGGACCCCAGTGTTTCTACGGTGTGCAGTGAATACCTCGGGATATGCTGAACGTCTACCTCTCGACATTTGTATCTGTGACACATGCTGGGCGCTATGTTCCACGTTACAATCGGCGGAGATTCCTGTACAAACGAAAAACTAAACAAATTTCTAATTTATATCACTATAATAGACAGGTCTTTGTAGTTTTGTGTTCATATGGCATGATAAATAAAACATACGTTTTGTAGTTGTCCTACTAATAATAACTCACGGTTCAACATTTAAACTGTACTTCTACCGTGTTGATAGCAGTAAACGGTAGGCTGATTTTCAAATTAGGTAATCTAAATATATTACCAATACTACAATATCTATATGCTTATTAATTATTAAAATTTATTTTATGGTCCGATTTTATAAAAGAAATATAAGTTTCAGTGTATTATGTCACGTTTATAATAAAGAAAAACATTGACAAATACCAGATCCTAGTTCTTTTAGTAAACTTTCTGCTTTTATGTTACTTATATTTAATTAGTTAAATAATAATTTTAAAAAATATTATTAAAATATCTAATAGATTTTCATTAGTTTAAGTCTAAAATTTAAAATTATGATTTCAAAGTGCTAAAACTTGAAAATCCTAATTCTTATTATTATTATTATTAGGAAATCATGAAATTACAAATTTAATTTTAATTTTATAATAACTATGATTTAGGCTAATTTGTATATAAATATATTTTTAATTCGTTCAAATTATGTAACTTTTACAAAATGTCTGTATAACTACTAGGTTGTGGAATAGGTGATATTTTTGTTCTGTTTATGGAAAAACATAAGGTGAAAAGTAAACTTGAGAAGAACCAAACCCAGGATCATAATACGCCTAATTATGCGAACATTATAGTAACTGGACAACATAAGTTATAATAGCAACATAATAGTAACAACATAACATTGTAGTAAGCGAATAACTAAGTGACAGTAAAAACATAATAGTGACAACATTTGTGTTTGCTCTGTGAGTATTTTTAATTGTTGTTCTTTTCAAGTTTTAAGGCTTCACATAGAAAGGTAAATAATTATTGTGAAATTTAATCGCACAAGGTAATGACTAGGTTTGCTTACAATAAAGCACGAGAGTATATATATTGATGTATTTTTGTATAATCGGGAATAATTCATCGTAAATTTATTACAATTTTAAAAGCACCTAAAATATTGAAAAATATTATTATGTCTGATAATATCTATACTAATATAAATTAATGTCATTTCTTCGACCTAGAACTATATTAAAATATTGGTAATGAATCTTTCGGCAGAGTAGTTTAATATATAACGTTATACAATATATTTAGCTTATTAATAAGCTTCGTACTTACTAAAAAGTGTATTTAGCTTATTAAAAATCCTTGCTCATTAGACAATGTATTCAGCTTATTAATAATCCTTGCTCATTAGACAATGTATTCAGCTTATTAAAAATCCTTACTCATTAGACAATGTATTCTGCTTATTAAAAATCCTTGCTCATTAGACAATGTATTCTGCTTATTAAAAATCCTTGCTCATTAGACTATGTATTCTGCCTATTCAAAATCCTTGCTCATTAGACAATGTATTCAGCTTATTAATAATCCTTGCTCAATAGACAATGTATTCTGCTTATTAAAAATTCTTGCTCATTAGACAATGTATTCTGCTTATTAAAAATCCTTGCTCATTAGTCAATGTATCCAGCTTATTAATAATCCTTGCTCATTAGACAATGTATTCAGCTTATTAAAAATCCTTGCTCATTAGACAATGTATTCTGCCTATTAAAAATCCTTGCTCATTAGACAATGTATTCAGCTTATTAATAATCCTTGCTCATTAGACAATGTATTCTGCTTATTAAAAATCCTTGCTCATTAGACAATGTATTCTGCTTATTAAAAATCCTTGCTCATTAGACAATGTATTCAGCTTATTAATAATCCTTGCTCATTAGACAATGTATTTTGCTTATTAAAAATCCTTGCTCATTAGACAATGTATTCAGCTTATTATTAATCCTTGCTCATTAGACAATGTATTCAGCTTATTAATAATCCTTGCTCATTAGACAATGTATTCTGCTTATTAAAAATCCTTGCTCATTAGACAACGTATTCAGCTTATTAATAATCCTTGCTAATTAGTCAATGTATTCTGCCTATTAAAAATCCTTGCTCATTAGACAATGTATTCAGCTTATTAATAACCCTTGTTCATTAGACAATGTATTCTGCTTATTAAAAATCCTTGCTCATTAGACAATGTATTCAGCTTATTAATAATCCTTGCTCATTAGACAATGTATTCAGCTTATTAATAATCCTTGCTCATTAGACAATGTATTCTGCTTATTAAAAATCCTTGCTCATTAGACAACGTATTCAGCTTATTAATAATCCTTGCTCATTAGACAATGTATTCTGCCTATTAAAAATCCTTGCTCATTAGACAATGTATTCAGCTTATTAATAACCCTTGTTCATTAGACAATGTATTCTGCTTATTAAAAATCCTTGCTCATTAGACAATGTATTCAGCTTATTAATAATCCTTGCTCATTAGACAATGTATTCAGCTTATTAATAATCCTTGCTCATTAGACAATGTATTCAGCTTATTAATAATCCTTGCTCATTAGACAATGTATTCTGCTTATTAAAAATCCTTGCTCATTAGACAACGTATTCAGCTTATTAATAATCCTTGCTCATTAGACAATGTATTCTGCTTATTAAAAATCCTTGCTCATTAGACAACGTATTCAGCTTATTAATAATCCTTGCTCATTAGACAATGTATTCTGCTTATTAAAAATCCTTGCTCATTAGACAATGTATTCTGCTTATTAAAAATCCTTGCTCATTAGACTATGTATTCTGCCTATTCAAAATCCTTGCTCATTAGACAATGTATTCAGCTTATTAATAATCCTTGCTCAATAGACAATGTATTCTGCTTATTAAAAATTCTTGCTCATTAGACAATGTATTCTGCTTATTAAAAATCCTTGCTCATTAGTCAATGTATCCAGCTTATTAATAATCCTTGCTCATTAGACAATGTATTCAGCTTATTAAAAATCCTTGCTCATTAGACAATGTATTCTGCCTATTAAAAATCCTTGCTCATTAGACAATGTATTCAGCTTATTAATAATCCTTGCTCATTAGACAATGTATTCTGCTTATTAAAAATCCTTGCTCATTAGACAATGTATTCTGCTTATTAAAAATCCTTGCTCATTAGACAATGTATTCAGCTTATTAATAATCCTTGCTCATTAGACAATGTATTTTGCTTATTAAAAATCCTTGCTCATTAGACAATGTATTCAGCTTATTATTAATCCTTGCTCATTAGACAATGTATTCAGCTTATTAATAATCCTTGCTCATTAGACAATGTATTCTGCTTATTAAAAATCCTTGCTCATTAGACAACGTATTCAGCTTATTAATAATCCTTGCTAATTAGTCAATGTATTCTGCCTATTAAAAATCCTTGCTCATTAGACAATGTATTCAGCTTATTAATAACCCTTGTTCATTAGACAATGTATTCTGCTTATTAAAAATCCTTGCTCATTAGACAATGTATTCAGCTTATTAATAATCCTTGCTCATTAGACAATGTATTCAGCTTATTAATAATCCTTGCTCATTAGACAATGTATTCTGCTTATTAAAAATCCTTGCTCATTAGACAACGTATTCAGCTTATTAATAATCCTTGCTCATTAGACAATGTATTCTGCCTATTAAAAATCCTTGCTCATTAGACAATGTATTCAGCTTATTAATAACCCTTGTTCATTAGACAATGTATTCTGCTTATTAAAAATCCTTGCTCATTAGACAATGTATTCAGCTTATTAATAATCCTTGCTCATTAGACAATGTATTCAGCTTATTAATAATCCTTGCTCATTAGACAATGTATTCAGCTTATTAATAATCCTTGCTCATTAGACAATGTATTCTGCTTATTAAAAATCCTTGCTCATTAGACAACGTATTCAGCTTATTAATAATCCTTGCTCATTAGACAATGTATTCTGCCTATTAAAAATCCTTGCTCATTAGACAATGTATTCAGCTTATTAATAACCCTTGTTCATTAGACAATGTATTCTGCTTATTAAAAATCCTTGCTCATTAGACAATGTATTCAGCTTATTAATAATCCTTGCTCATTAGACAATGTATTCAGCTTATTAATAATCCTTGCTCATTAGACAATGTATTCTGCTTATTAAAAATCCTTGCTCATTAGACAATGTATTCTGCTTATTAAAAATCCTTGCTCATTAGACAATGTATTCAGCTTATTAAAAATCCTTGCTCATTAGACAATGTATTCAGCTTATTAATAATCCTTCCTCATTAGACAATGTATTCAGTTTATTAATAATCCTTGCTCATTAGACAATGTATTCTGCTTATTAAAAATCCTTGCTCATTAGACAATGTATTCAGCTTATTAATAATCCTTGCTCATTAGACAATGTATTATGTAACTGTATGAAGCAACTGTGGCGTAATGTTTATTTTTAAATAAATAAAACCTCTAAACCACAAATAACATTTATTTAAACCTTATGTACATTTCGATTGCCCAGCAATCATCTTCAGAGGTATTTAAAAAATACAACTAACTTTAAACAACATAATACAACAAATATATAGGCATAAACCTGTAACTACTTCGCCACGCCCCTTAATTTAAAAAACTAGTACGACCAATCACGTTGCAGTAAATTCCCCCTCTACAACTTAGGTCCGGTCTTCCAACTCTCGTGGTGAAGAGTTACAGTTACAAACATTTCAATTTTACTAAAAAACAAAAATATTATTTATTAACAAAGTTATAACTATCTCCTAATTGATGAATATAACTGAGATTTAGGGATAGGCCCTTTATCACAATTTAATAAAAATTTTTCGTCATATTTGTGAATGTACAAACTTTCAAAACTATTCAAAAGACATTTTGAATTAACAGTTTTCAATAATTTTAGATCATTTAATTCTAAAGTGTGTTTAGTGTTTAGAATATGTTCTGCAACACTAGATTTTTCAGGTCTTTGAAATTTTATATGGCTAATATGTTCATTAAATCTGGTTAATATTTTCCTTTTTGTTTGGCCAATATAAATTTTACTACATGAATTACAATTTATTTTATAAATCCCAGATTTATCTATCATCTTTATTTTATTTTTAGGGTTACCTAATACATGTTTTAAGCTATTTAAGCTTTTGTAAGCTACTTTTAAATTTACCTGTTTAAAAACTTTTTCTAGACCTTTTGTTAAATCCATATCGAATGGTAGGCTAATGAATTGATTTTTAATATTATCTTTTTGTGTTATTAAGGTAGTAGAATCGTTTCTAAACTTTTTAAATTTTTGTTTCCTCAATATATTATCTATTATTTTATGATCATATCCATTGAATTTAGCGATTTCTTTAATTTTGGCCAACTCACATTTAAATCTATTTTTATGCAATAGAATAGTAATTAATCTATTAACAATAGTATTAAAAGCTGCTAATTTATGGGATTTGCAATGGTTAGAATCTACCGGGATATATCTATCATTATTTGTATGTTTCCTATATATATCAAATTCAATTTTATTATTATTTCTAATACATAATACGTCAAGAAACGGTAAACATTTATTATGCTCTATTTCAAAAGTAAATTTAATGTTTTTATGTTCATTGTTAATTAATGATAAAAAATGTTCTACGTTAAACTCTTTGGTATTAAAAATTGCAAAAACATCATCTACATATCTAATCCATACTCTAGGAAAATATGGGAGTTTGTTTCTTAATTCCTTTTCAAAATTTTTCATAAAAAGTTCGGCTATGAAAGGTGATAAACTATTCCCCATAGCTGTACCATCTTTTTGTTGGTAAAATACATTGTTAAATGAAAAATAATTCTGAGTCATACAACATTTAGTTAATTTTACATATTCGTTAACTTCATTAATCTCTATGTTATTTTCAATTAAAAATTCTTTTAACAAAATTAATGTTTCAGCAACTGGAATGCTTGGGAATAGTGAACAAACGTCAAACGATACAAATATTTCGTCTTCTGTCAGTTCAATATTTTTCAATTTATTTATAAACTCTCCTGTATTTTTTATTGAGCTAGATTCTATATTAAATTTAAAATTTCCAAAAACTTTATTTAACCATTTTGACAAAAGATAAGTTGGTGAGTCAATCCCCGAAACTATCGGTCTCATCAAATTACCTTCTTTGTGTATCTTTGGGAGGCAATATAACCTAGGTATAACTGCATTTGAAACATTAAATTTATAAATTTCACTTTTTGGAATAACTAAATTACAACTTCTAATAATATTTACCGTTTCTTTTACAAATTTGTTTATTGGATTCTTTTTTAATTTCATGAACATTTCTTCTTTTAACAAATTATTAACTCGATTAACATAGTCTTCTTTATTTAAAATTACAATAGTATTTCCCTTATCCGCTTTTAAAAAATAACAATTACGATTTCTTAAACTTTTGATCACTTCTAATTCTTGACTATTTCTGGTTCCATTCTTCTTTAATTTTATATTTTCAGCAATCTTCATCTTGCAAACTTTCCTGACGTAGTTTTTATCTGTTTCGTTTAAAAACCTTATACCATTCTCAATATTACCTATTAGCTCCTCAACACCTTTCCCATTATTATTACGGAATGAAAATTTTAATCCTTTATTTAATATTTCCATTTCCGATTTTGTGAATTTTATATTTGTTTCATTTTTGACCAAAATATTATTATTATTATTTTGGTTATTACGTTTATCTGATGTAATTCTTATCAACATGCTTAATTTCTTTTCTAATTTTTCAACTTTTTTCAAATATTTATGTTCATTAACTACATAAACTTGTTTACAAAATGTGTCCCAATCTTCTTTATTTTCTTTTGCTAACTTTACATGTAAATTATATAACTCCAATTCCACTGTATTTAATTTACCATAAAGGTATTTTATTTCTAAACTTAGCCATTTCACCTTAGCAAATTGTAAAACTTTCTCTGTTCTCTAATTTTTAACTTTTATATTAATTCCTTCAATAAATTAAGGAGTTAAGTTCTTCTTTTTACATGTTTTAAGAAATTTTATATCCGCTAATATAAATTTAACTTGTAAATTTAATTTTTGGAATCTGTTATGCTCTCTTGACCGAGAAGTCATATTTATAACTGTATGAAGCAACTGTGTCGTAATGTTTATTTTTAAATAAATAAAACCTCTAAACCACAAATAACATTTATTTAAACCTTATGTACATTTCGATTGCCCAGCAATCATCTTCAGAGGTATTTAAAAATACAACTAACTTTAAACAACATAGTACAACAAATATATATCCATAAACCGTCAAATTCACAAATATGACGAAAATAATTTATTAAATTGTGATAAAGAGCCTATCCCTAAATCTCAGTTATATTCATCAATTAGGAGATAGTTATAACTTTGTTAATAAATAATATTTTTGTTTTTTAGTAAAATTGAAATGTTTGTAACTGTAACTCTTCACCACGAGAGTTGGAAGACCGGACCTAAGTTGTAGAGGGGGAATTTACTGCAACGTGATTGGTCGTACTAGTTTTTTAAATTAAGGGGCGTGACGAAGTAGTTACAGGTTTATGTCTATATATTTGTTGTATTATGTTGTTTAAAGTTAGTTGTATTTTTTAAATACCTCTGAAGATGATTGCTGGGCAATCGAAATGTACATAAGGTTTAAATAAATGTTATTTGTGGTTTAGAGGTTTTATTTATTAAAAAAAAAAAAAAAAAAAAAAAAAAAAAAAAAAAAAAAAAAAAAAAAAAAAAAAAAAAAATGTATTCTGCTTATTAAAAATCCTTGCTCATTAGACAATGCATTCAACTTATTAATAATCCTTGCTCATTAGACAATGTGTTCCGCTTATTAAAAATCCTTACTCATTAGACAATGTATTCTGCTTATTAAAAATCCTTGCTCATTAGACAATGTATTCAGCTTATTAAAAATCCTTGCTCATTAGACAATGTATTCAGCTTATTAAAAATCCTTGCTCATTAGACAATTTATTCAGCCTATTAATAATCCTTGCTCATTAGACAATGTATTCAGCTTATTAATAATCCTTGCTCATTATACAATGTATTCTGCCTATTAAAAATCCTTGCTCATTAGACAATGTATTCAGCTTATTAATAATCCTTGCTCATTAGACAATGTATTCTGCTTATTAAAAATCCTTGCTCATTAGACAATGTATTCAGCTTACTGACTACCAAATGCACTCAAGTTATTAAAACCTCTCAATCACTAACCAATATATTAAGTTGTTGAAAATCCTTTACTATTTAGGCAGTGTTTCTAGCTTAAAAACACCTATACTCATTAAGCAATGAATTTACTTTAATAAAATAATTTCTCATTAGATACCCTATTTAGCTTAAAAACCCTTTACTTATTAGGTATTATATTTACCTTAACAACCCCTTTACTCATTAGGAAATTCATTTAGCCTACAAAAACCTTTACTCATTAGGTAACATATTTAGATTAGGAAATTCTTTAATCATTACGTATTGTGGTTAGTTTTAACAACGACATTTACTCACTGGGCAGTGTTTCTTGTTTTAAAAACACTTTACTCATTAAGTAATGCATTTAGTTTAAAATCGATTACTCATCCGATAATTTATTTAGCTTGAAAACTCTTTACTCATTAGGTAATGTATTTAGCTTAAAATCCCTTTACTCATCAGGAAATGCATTTAGCCTACAAAACCCTTTACTCATTAGGTAACATATTTAGATTAGGAAATTCTTTAATCATTACGTATTGTGGTTAGTTTTAACAACGACATTTACTCACTGGGCAGTGTTTCTTGTTTAAAAAAACACTTTACTCATTAAGTAATGCATTTGGTTTAAAATCGATTACTCATTCGATAATTTATTTAGCTTGAAAACTCTTTACTCATTAGGAAATGTATTTAGCCTACAAAACCCTTTACTCATTAGGTAACTTATTTAGATTAGGAAACCCTTTAATCACTACGTATTGCGTTTAGTCTAAAGAACCATTTACTCATTAGGAAATGCCTTGACTTACAATCCATGAATTCATTAAGTAAGCATTTAGCTTGAAAACTCTTTACTCATTAGGTAATGTATTTATCATAAAATCCATTTATTTATAAGGTAACGCATTTAGATTAGGAAACCCTTTAATAACTACGTATTGTGTTTAGTCTAAAAAACCATTTACTCATTAGGAAATGCCTTAACTTACAATCCATGAATTCACTAAGTAAGCATTTAGCTTAAAAGCGATTTACTCATTAGGTAATATATTTATCATAAAATCCATTTATTTATAAGGTAACGCATTTAGATTAGGAAACCCTTTAATCACTACGTATTGTGTTTAGCTTAAAAAACAGTTTATTCATTAGGTAATGTATTTAGTTTAAACAACCCTTTACTCATTACTTAATTTATTTAAATAATGAAATCCTTAACTAATTAGGTTTTGTATTTACTTTAAAAATAACCTTTTACTAATTTGGTAACGATTTTAGCTTAAAGAACCCTTTTCTCCTTCCATAACGCCCCTTAGTTTAAGTTTAAGATCCCCTTTACTTATTAGGTAACGTTTGTAGCTTAAAACACATTTACGCATTAGGTAATGTATGTAGAACCCTTCTGCAAACTTACCTTATTTCTGGGTGACGTATGGTAACGCCTGCTCGTCTCTTTCTCCGAATAATACCCTGACCGCTCGTGATTGTCCGGGACATTTCGGGAACACGTGGGCGATTTCCGAACGCTTCGATTGAGTTGCAGCGACAGGTAACTGCCCACCTCTTCCGAGAGTTGGTTGAAGCTGTTGCGGTTCAATTCTTTATGCAAATCAGATTCTGTAAAATATAATGAAAGTATAGATAAAATTATAACTTACTCAATATAATAGATACTGCCTATTCATAATATTATTCCAATAGTAGAATATTGGAAAATCTAAATCTTTTTTGCTCCCAGATTTTCAGCAGAGATTTTTATGATACCGGTAGTTAATCTTAATTAATTATTGTTTTGTATGTTGGGATTCTACTGAGATTAATTAATTAATGTACCGCAGTTGCTCGAAATAATAAATAAATAATAATATAAACAAGATCAATTCTATACAGTAGTTACTTTATATTCACTAAATTATAATTATTTTTAAAAATGAATTTTTATGGACCCAATAAGTAAATATTGATTGAGAAGAATCTAAAAATCTCCTATGACAGTGCAAAAGGAAAGAACATCAGTAGCAGGGTTATATTACAATATATTACTGCATTTTGTAATGTTTAGTCTTATATAAAAAAACAAGCATACTTTAAAAAAATTTTAAAAATGTGTTACTTCGATTTGTCCTAATTGAACACCTCAGATAACGAATTCAGTGTTTAAATATACTCACCATCAGAGACTTGGTCCTTCTTATCTTTCATTGCGTCATACGTCGGACCGACACTGAAAGACTTCACTAGAGGCTCTTGTTGCTCTATAAACGTGGATGATGGATCGCTCGACAGTTCCTGACTGCTGGGGGTGGGTTGACCGCTTACGTGCACCACTCCATTGCTGAGCGGAGTCAAACTCATCAGCAGATCCTAACAGGAACGAACGTTACACAGTATTATTGTTAATAGAACTTAAGTGTAAAAGGAATTGTAAAAAAAAAAATAATTTGTTAATGTTTGTTAGTATACAAACAAAAATATTAAGTAATTTGGATTAAATAACAGTGATGGATTATTTTTATTTATATTCTCTACCTAGAATAATATTTATAATGTATATAATTATTACAAATATAACGTATTCACTGTTCCTTCTGTTTCTAATAGTTTTTCTAACATTTTTAAAAAGGGGTAAATACAAGACTGAAACTCAAAATCTTGTAAAAAATAAAATGTAACGACTGTGAGGTCACGAATGTTGGTGAAACTAAAACACAGTTGCATGACAGTATGAATGAGCCTGAAAAAACATTAAAAAAATTGGTGTACCTTCTATGCATGTCATATTGGATCACATCAGGGAGTTTAATATAGTTTTGGTTTTAAAAATCCCGAGGTTTCGGACTATGAAAGTAATTGCTAACGGATTTTTTTAATAAGATTCACAATAAGTTACAGAAGATTTCTATTAATTTTAAGGAGGACAGTAAATCTTGCGATACGTTTATACAACGCTTAATAAAAAACTTAAACATACTTTGTATTGATAAGGTTATTTATTTGAAATTTGGAGGTTGTTTTGGTATGTTAATATGAATATTAAGTTGTCTATTTTAAATCTATGAATGTAATCATTCCAGAATTGTAAGTGACTGTAACTGTATTAGGGGTTTTAATATTTTGGTTCCAATTAAATATGTAATAACTTTTAATGGTTATGTTTATAATGTTTAAAAAAAATATTTTTGACGTTACCCATTTTAGAGGTATGTATTTATAGTTATAAAACATTTCATGTAGCTATAATTATTTGTGAACTATTGTTACTATTGTTTGTAATTTTAATTGTGTGCTTATGCATTGTAGGCCTGAAGACGATAACGTACGCGTTATTGTAACGTTGCCTGTATAAATAAATAATTCTACCTGAGTGGCAAGTCAACCACTTTTATTTACCAATAGTATTTATGAATAGCCTTTTAGTTTCACCAATATTCGTGACCTCACAGTTGTTAAATTTATTTTTTACACCACATTATTAAGATTGTGTTTCAGTCTTGTCTCTACCCCTTTTAAAAAATGTTAGAACAAACTAATAGAAACAGAACAGTGAAGACGTTTTACACCACTAAGACGACGTCCAGAGAAGGAAGGAAATGTGGCCAGCTCTAATCTTCAAGCGTCTATTTTTACACTAGTTTTCTCTCTGGGTACTCATAGGCTGAGTAAACCTACAAGCTGAAAATGCAGACAGAAAGTTTTGGAGCTGGGTATCGAACCCAAGTTGTCTACCCACAAGACTACTACGTCGCCTACATATAATTTACGAAAACGAAGGTTTACGAATGTATGACATCGGGATCAATTTCCACAATCGTACAAAAAGTATTAGATAGCATTATAAAAATTAGTTCTGATAAAAAAAGCAATTGCTTTTTCTCGTTAATCATCATGTTTTAATATTAGACTATTTCTAATCCTAACGTGATATATAGAAAATAAATTTTGAGTGTAATGTTTTTTTATAGGCTATTATAATTGCTAAAGAGAAACTGTCCATGCCACTAATAAAATATATAGTAAAAAGGCTCTCAGACTGCTGGTAAAAACACACAATTACTACTGAGAAGCAAGACTGGATTTTGGGAGGGGCAAGAGGGGTGCTTCCTCTGCAAATAATGCAAAAAGCAATGTTCACTTTAAACGCTACTATATAGTTTTATTCTAAAATATTTTTTAAAGCTGGGTGAAAACATATTTTGCAGAGCTTTTTTGAAAACGTTATGTGATAAGCAGTTCATGTTGAAAAGAAAATATAAAATAGTTGATAACAATGAAATTATGGGAACTCTTACATACATTTATTCTTAGACGTAATCTCAAAAGCCATAGAAAATAAGTGACGTCAAGATTTCTTTATATACTACGAATACAAACTGGAGACGTATAATATTTCTATACAAACTGGAGAAAAATAAAAACCACCAAAAAAAGCTACGTTGAATAAACGTCATTGAAACACAAATTCTGTTTAAATATGTCAGGCTATAAAAAAAATATATACATACATACACACACACACGTATATATATATATATATATATATATATATATATATATATATATATATATATATATATATATATATATTGAGAGAGAGAGAAGAGAGAGTGAGAAAGAGACAGACAGACAAATAGATAGACAGACAAATAGAATATTCAGCTTATATTAGGCAATGCTAGAGAATTTCAGATTTAGACATACTATCAACAATTTAAACAAACAGTATTTTAGCTTTTCTGCATTTTCATTAAAGGGGAGATTGCCTTGTTTTTAAAGAGAAGGTTTTTAATATTTTAGTATTATTGTTCGGTTCAACATGAAAAGTTGTTTTATTATATTGATTTTGTTTTATATTTTGAGTATATTTTAGCTAGTGATACACTTATCGTTGTTATAAGATACGTTTATACCTAACATTTGGTTATAGTTTGTACTCATAAAGCATCGATATTCTTATTATTTATAAGCACATAATCGCCTATGAGAAATTACCTTCATATTGATTCTCACTCCGAAACGGTTTCTTAGAATAGTCGTGGGCGAACCTTGAATCTTCTGACGATGACCGAGCACCAGTATTACTACGAACACGGCCAGCAGGAGCAGCACAATAGCGGTCAGAACACCTATTATGACGTCAATATATTCGTCATCGTGCTCCCTGTTTGTGGTAACTAAAATTAAATATATTTATAATGAGTTTACAACAGTGAGGCCCTTTAAATTCATCTTCTCAATAACATATGTTATTATCCCATATAACTTTCAAATAGAAATTACAAATTTATTAAAATTTTAATACAACTTTTACATTAGCAGTCGAATAATTATTAACACATTAAATACTTCTTTTATTTTGAAAATTTTAACTTTTATGTATTTTAACCTCAACTAAATTACCTAAATTTTAATTATCTTTTATTACTGTTAGATTAGAATATTCTTCGATTAAGTTGTTACAAGAGTGATTTTTTATTATTGTTTTATGTTTTTGTAATTTTTATTATCATGAAGCTAGTGGTTAATGTTATTTGGAAAGGTAAAACCCTGGACTCATCTTAGGGAGGTAACTAAATACGTCACTTGCAAAGGTTTTCATGGAATATTTTTACAATGATCACTGATCTATTTTAAAATCCCAAAACAATAGAGAGCGCAGTAATTATAATTAATAAACTAAATATTTAGTTAATTACAGCTTAGCTAGTGAGAACTATTCACAACGGTAAAAAACAAAACGGTCAACTTAAAATCTCACCAAAAATTAGTTTTTAATAAAACAAACACACTGGTTTTACCAGAGTAGTTTCAGCGACGATGTCGATTTCCTCAGTGCTACTGAGTTTGAATTAACTATTTTGTTGTTTTACCTTTGTAACAAACCTTTGCTACAAGTGTTTCTACAATATTTTTGTAGATAGTTAGCAAATGATAGATATATCGTCATTTGAAGGTGATGCTATATTTGTAACAAGAGTTTATAATGGCGTATTCGTAGTTTTAACATGTAAATATGTCTAATACAGAAAATCATCTGTGTTATTGTTAGATCATAGGCCTTAAAAGTAACTTAAGAAAAATTCTATTTATTGATTCATATTATATTAAAATTTATATTATAATGTTATTTATATTAAAAAAAGAAATCTTCCAAAGCTCATGATCATAAAAATATAGTTTTGCATACGAATCTGCATATTTTTTACTTAAAGCATACTTTTAATTTACAGTTCATAATTAAAACACATCTAGGCCGACACATTTTAAATCAAGAAAATTTACTTTTATTTAGTAGTTGAAGAAAATTATTTGAAATACATCGGTAATTAGTCTTTTTCATATTCCAAATAACATTCAAAACCATAGGGCTACTATTTATCCAGCTGATAATATTATCCGAATTTAGAAATTGCACAACTTTAAAAAGGATAAACAAATAACTAAATAAATAAATAAATAAATATATATATATATATATATGTGTGTGTGTGTGTGTGTGTGTGTGTGTGTGTGTGTGTGTGTGTGTGTGTGTGTGTGTGTGTGTGTGTATGTGAAGATGTTTGTGTGTGTGTGTGTGTGTATGTGTCTGTGTGTGTGTGTTTGTGTTTGGGTATGTGTGTGTGTGGTGTGTTTGTGTGTGTGTGTGTGTGTATGTGTGGGTGATTGTGTGTTTGTGTGTGTGTGTGTGTGTGTGTGTGTGTGTATGTGTGTATTTGTTTGTCTGTGTGTGTGTGTGTGTGTGTATGTGTGGGTGTTTGTGTGTGTGTGTGTGTGTGTATGTGTTTGTGTGTGTGTGTTTGTTTGTGTTTGGGTATGTGTGTGTGGTGTGTTTGTGTGTGTGTGTGTGTGTTTTAGTACTAGTACATTTGTCTGTTGAAATATATTAGTTTTATAACAAATACTTTAATAAAGCATTAAAAAAAATGTTAATATCAATTTAGTTGTACTTTATATTACAATGTTTACAGTCTAAATAAATGTTTTTAAATATTTTGTTCAAAAAAAGGTAATTTTATTATCTATTTTTTGATTGTATATTCCGTTTTTTCTTTTTGAGAGCGCGCGTGTGTTCGGTTGTGAATTTTAAGGTAATCAGTCCATTTTACATATCTTCTTGTGAATAATATTGAAAGGCGTATAAATAAACGAGAGATAAAATTAAGGTAAACACATACAAGTGTCTTGCCAGGGATTTATGTTGTGTAGGCCTACTATAGTCAGTGATTATCTTCATGTAGAAGACAGTAATAGTGAGAAGTAAGACTAAGGAAGAGTTATAAGGCAAGGGAAAGTAAGGAGGGGTTATAATCATAAGTTTGTAAAATTTATGAAGCAATAAAAAAAATAATTGACCTGTTACACGAGTATAAATAACAACAAATTAATCGTAAGAATAATGATGCAAATAATAATGTGTTGTTCCATCAATATAAACATATAACCTATAACATATAACTTTTGTAAAAAATAAAATAAAACTTGAACCAAATATGATTTATCGTCACTGACTATTTTCATAATCCCAGGGCGGCTCAGCCTCGCTTCCAGAGTACATAACTATGTCTTCTCCGTTGTTGAGAACTAAGAAGTCTTCTGTGATGTTTGAATTTAAAGGTTCTGAAAAAGACGGAAACAATATAAAACAATAAACCTAAATAGTATATAAATAATATAGGCAAACTATGAACAAATTAATAGTTATTTATTATTAGCTATTTCTTTTCTAAATATTTAATAAACAATCTATTTTAGTTTTTAAATAGGCAAACAACTCAAATGGACCATTATCTCATTCTGGTCACCACAAATACCAGGTAATGATTAACCAATAGTTATTTTATTAAACTCTGAAGTTAATGATCCTTAAAGAGCCCACAGTAGTAATAAGATTCCTTTTAGAAAAGTTATTCATTATTGTGAAACAGCTGAATATATCCTTCGAAATGTATTTAGCCTATGATTTTTTTAAAATTCCAATTGTACCCTAAAATTCTATCCTATGCCTAAAATTTAACACTACTTTTCCAGTAAACATTTTAAAATATTTTTTACTGATTGTTTCTTTAACCCTTTCTTTCTTATTGTATCAAATATCGGAACTCTGACTTATCTGCTCAAAAATGTTCCTTCTGTTTTTAGACGCTTCCATTTTTATTCTTCAATCATTATTCCCTGTTTTGATTCGTATAATTTGTTTTGAATACTTTATTATACAATAGACGTTTCTTTATCACTGCTTATATTTTTTTAAAAGCTGTTTATTTTAGTACGAAAACTGAGTTTAAAAACTTTTAGTCTCAAAATAAAAAAGAATTTTATTAATGAAGATAAAACATATTTTTTTGTAGATAAACATTTTGTGAACTGATTTTGTGAAATCTTTATACTCGTATTTTCCCTTTTTGTATTTCTCAGGTTATCTATTATCATATAAATAAATAGCATAATTTTATCCTCCTTATTACTCGCTGGGTTTGAATATTTTATTATATTGTGTGTTTGACCTTGTCATTTTTTGACGGAAAATTGCATTACATTTTTTAAAATAGTTTATAGCTATCAATTAATTGTATTTGTATTGAAATTAATTATTATTCATATGTACAGGCCTGAAGATGGTAAATATTCTGTTACCGAAACGTCGCCGGTAAATAAATACACAATACTTCACTTGTAAACCAGTCGTTTTATATCTATAAAATATCATTTTATGTTCATTACTTTCAAGCTAATACAACTATTTCATTAGAGAGTATAAAGATACTTAAATGTTGTCAACTTACCGGAATCGAATGAAACTTCGCTGATCATGAGGAATTGGGCGGCGAAAAACAGTTGCAGTTGGACAAAGCGAGCCGAGTGATGGTGAAGGTTGATGCTGACGTTGCGGGCGATCTCGAGCATCAGATCTGGCATGTAAGTGTAGACAACCGTTCGGCCTCCGAAGTAACTACCGTCTAAGCTGAACTTTATCCGCGCTTTGCTGAACACCTGTAATGATATTGCTCAGTTATTGCAAAGTTTTAGGAAAAATTATATATTTCTTTTACTTGCCTAACAGCTGTATAAACATGCTGGCTACAGAAACCGTTTGCCACTCTTAGTGGACATCCCCTCTGCAATGGATACGTTTGCCACTCTTAGCGGACATCCCCTCTGCAATGGATACGTTTCATCTTTTAGTTCATAATATGTGTAATATAAGTTCAGAAGCTTTAAAAGGGGTTTTTAAATCTTTTATCAGATAAAAATATTTTCAATAACAAGTTGTCAAATACATATCACAATAATTCAAATTCTTCCAGGCAATTCAATAAAGGTTAAAAACATTTTACTGTAAACATAGACTATTTATATTTAATATAGGCAATCAACTTTTTGTATATTTAATTAATTTTCTTTGACAGTGCATGTTTTAAACTGGGAAGGCAACTTGTAGTGTTGCCAAAACATGTAGTGAAAAAACAAAATTATATCCTGTTTTAAATAGTATGTTTTGTAAGATTGCTTGTATATGGCTTGTAACTTTTGCGTCACAACTTTTTTTATGTCCATAATATTAAATTTAAAGTCGTTAATAAGTATATGTATCCTATTTTACAAAACGGTTCCTAAAAACTTCAATATGGGAAACTTCGTTTAGCAATTGTGGCATATTGAAGAAATAAAACTTTAAAAAATGGCTAAATAGATTTCCTATGACTTATATTCATGAGAGAATCCCTGTAACAGAGGATGAAGTCTTAAGAAGTCTTGTATACTAATTGTTTCTGTGTAAAATTGTATTTTAGGAAGATAAAATTTTAAATTTGCTTCAAACGCCTTGTTATTTATTGGCAGCCTTTAACAATTTTTTTTTAAAAACACCATTCTGTACATGTACTCAAATTATTGTTCATTAATTTCTTAGCTTTTACATGAAAAGATCATTCAATACACGTTTTTATCATTTTATGTATATATTTTAGTTTAAAAATAGAGTCAAATTGAGTTTAATTTTTAAATAAAACCAGTTTAATTTTCAAAACTTGTATCTATTAAAAACCAACCCCCTACCCTCCTCCCAGATTGTCAAAACCTAAACTCTTTCTTTTGCGCTTTCTCATTGTGCTTTTTTCTCAGTTAATCAGTACAGCCCTCCGATGTTACATTGATAGATCTGATCAATAGAGAACATCCTAATCTCGTCAACCGCAGAGGAGATGGAGCAGACATTTTCTGAACTCATCATATCAACTATACCTGTACATGCTTGCTGAAACAGTTGTTGGTGTAGATATGAACGGCGCTAAAGTTTCGAACTGCATCGAAAGCGAAGACCAACTCAATGAAGTTTTGTCGGAATGATTCCTTTCTCCAGCCCACCCAACCGTTTCCTGCAAAAATGTGGGAAACCAATATGTTAACTTGAGCCAATGGATCATCGAAACAATCGAATTAAAATTATAATCATACTAGGAAAATATGTAATAACAGATTACATGGAATCGTTCAAAAATTGTTAATAGTCTATTGTAGTATTGTACACTCGTCAGTGGTAAATATGAGTGCAATTAGACACCGACTACGAGTGCAATATGATTTGTAAATGTTAACATTTATTAAGAATAATGAAATATTTGATTTTAATGATTTTAAAGTATTGTTTATGAATGTAAAACTGTAAATTATGACTTGTTAATAAATTAATAATTCTTTAGGTTCTGTTGCGGATTGTTTTATAGAAAATCGAAACGTAGAGTGTGTTTGTATTACCTTGAATTGGTCTGTTGTCTGACATTAACCTTTTCAAACACATTTTAATTAGTTATCTTTGTAAACGAATATAGTTTCAGAAACATTTTGCCTTATAATAAACATACGAGGAGCAATATAACGCTATTCATTTTAAAAACCTGTCCTGATAACTCATCGAAGACACTTCTTATGGGTAATTAGTAAGGAGATTTTTTACAATTAATTAAACTTTTGTTTGGAAAGGCTCATTTTTTCTAAAAGTGTTTGTCGTGAACTGTAATTGATGGCCTAACTTGAAACCTGTTTATTTGATAAGAATGACATTTAGCCAAGCTTGTGTAAACGTTTAGTCAATGTAGGACCTACTTTAAAATATTTAGTACATTTTCACCTTCACTAAATCCAATGCATACTCACCTTTACCATATCCAATGTCCAATTTGAAATTATCTCCCCCGTACGTACCGTCAATCAGTCTACCAACGCCTCCAAAAAGTTTACCTCGGTCGTGTTTCCCGTCATAGGAGACGTCTATAAGATCTTGGCCGGGCTCCCAGCTCAGGTCTTGTGACATATCGTAACTTATAATACCGTCTATAACAAAGCAGACACAATTCAAATACTTAAATACTTTGTTAACTAAAACACAAACGAAATATTTCAATCTTAAAAATTCCATGTGAAATTATTTAGCAATATTTATAATTTATGCATTAAATTGACGTCATACATTAATCTTCTCAAATCCGACAGTGTCTAGTGGAGTAAAGTAATCACAAATTTTCATTAATCTCAAAGCATTCGTGTTCTATAGGGCTTCTTTTCAGAGCCTTTGAAGTCCTTTACATCTTATTTATCGATTTTAGTTTAATCAGACGGTAACCCCAAACAGGGAAGACAGTTTTTTTTAAAAATATTTAACAAATATTACTGAATTTCTAGTAAAATAATTCAATTATTTAATTTCAAAAGTAGCGATACCTGTAAACATTTTATGTCTGATTAGCTCGAATAAATAGGAAAAACCTTTGGCTACAATGAAAATGAACAACCGAAAAATGTTATCTATTTTATACATTTTCCTTGAAGGTAGGTGGTTTTCTTGGTTATGTTGAACACGCTATAGTCTTTAAATATTTTTATTATGTAGATAACATAAAATAATAGACATTGTGGTAATAAAATGAATCTGACTTTTAACATGGTAGTAAATAATAATAAATAGCATACATACTACATAGTAATAATAATAATAATAATAATAATTTATTTACTATGGAAAATCTTTAATTGACAATAGTAAGATAGGATTTACTTCACGAATACAAGATGGCAGTTTTATAGGCTACAAAATAAAATTTCGACAAGTTATTAATTAGGTTAGTTTTGTTCAAAAGTCCTTATTAAAAAAATGTAAATGAAAACTATTAACTTATTGCGCTGAAGCGTTTTGAAACCGTCGCGTCGTTTCAGTGACGTAGACTAACCTGCTACACCAGTTGCAAGAGGGGTAATTTCACGTGGTTTTTAAATAATTATTTCTGCGTTAATCAGCGAGATCAAGATGATTACAACAATCAACCTTAATTGCGACCATTACACACGGGTATCTGTATATTGAAGGTTAAGACATGGTAAAAAATGTCATTATTTTCAGACAAAAATTTGTATAGATGGACTTTTGGGGTCGCTGAATAGGAATATAAAACGTCAAAATAATGGAACTTTGGAATTTTTAATTTTTTTTTCACAACAGCTTTAAAAGAAGTATTTTTTAGTAACTATTGATCACATTTCTGAAATAATACTATAAAATAAAGACATTTTTTTAAATTTAGAAAATTTTGTTAAAATGTAAACTAAGCGTGCAATATAAAAGGTTTTTAATTGCAAATATACGAATTATGTTACCATCTATTACAAGAATAATTATTTATATGCTTTTGAGGCTGCTGAACAAGATTATGATGTCATAATAATTAATTATTGCAATTAAGTGCGAACATTTCGGAATTATTTGTTTTTTTACAATAGCTTGAAAAAATATTTTTTTTTTTACTATCTATCGACCACTTAGGTGAAGTATTAAAAAAAAACCATTTTTTTAATGTATTATTATGAGCATTTATCGACAAAAAACATGAAATAACTTCATTTCATCAGTTATTCAGGCCTCATTTACTTATATCTATCACTCTATATAACATTTTAAACAGAATCTCACAGAATCCCTATAATTTGTAATAAATAAATCTATATTTTCCTAAAAATTAGTCTATTATTTAATCAGAACTTTTAAAAATTGATCATTTCATCAAAAATGATTATGTTGTTATATAAAAGTTACTTACCTTCCTGAAGAGAATACATTTTTTTAAACTAAAATCGATTCACTAGTATTTACTTTATTCGTCTTTAAAGTTGAAAAACATTTGACGCTTAGAAAAAAATATCAAGCATAGCTTACCTGTACGATTTCTTATCAAAGCCGTAGCAGATGTAAGTTATGATGAGAACTTGTAATCATGTTACATCTGCATTTATTCTATCTCTCTGTCATAGTTGAAAGACTTATTGTGTATCTTTTTTTTCCTACCATTACAGAATTTCCGATATATAGGGATCACTGTACAACGGTCATGTGTAATCATCGAAATAATATTAGATAAGGTAATAGTTTTCATTTAGTTCTTAAAATAGTGATTTATGAATTAATCAGTGAAATCAAAACGTTTATAAAATAAATAACAGCAATCGACGCGTGGCGTGACGTTAATTATTCCCTATAATAATAAATCCTAATTTAGAGAATAGTGGTAAAGAAACTGTCTAATAGTTTAAACGTCGGCGTCAAAGGAAATTATATTAAAGGAACTAGTTTTGTTAATGTAGTTTTGTGCCATTCTTGAGACTTCTAACTATTTAATCCTAGTCACGCACTATTGGTCACATATGTTCATTTAGTCAATTCTGAAAACTCGAATTTCCGGTTTCCTGAGCACATGGCGTTTTTATACCGCCATAAATTAAATCTAGTTTAACTAAATTTATTTATAAAGAAATAGAAGGTAAAATAATCTTACTCCCTGTAACTGAAACTTGGTAACTTTAAATTAGGTTTATTATTTTCTTCGGGTTTTTGAAATTAAGCTAAACTATAAATTGAAAACCATTTGCTTATTTTTTACCCTTACCCATTGAAATAGGGGTTTCTTTAAAGTGGCAGCATGAATAAATTAACTTTTAAAAACTATTTTTAGCTTTAAAATTATATATAATAAAATTAAAATCATTAAAACTTCATTAGTGTATGCAATAACAATAGCCTAATTGTATACCTAAAAAAGTTGAACATTTTTTATTTACTTAATTGCGTACAATCTGATATATTAAAAGCAAATTAAATTAATATTATTCTATTTGATCCCATTTTTACTTAAAATACTAGTTTTTCACTAAAACACTTGAACATGTGTTAGTATGTCGTACTTTCCAAGTACGTTAATGTACTCAAGTGTAACATAGTAACAGATGTCCAAGTTTTTCAGCATTTAGTTCAAAATACTTTTATTTTATTTTAAGAATAAATTTTGGTTGAAGTATGGAAGCTAAGTGTAAATAGAGTATTAACTAAAAGACATTTATTCTGCTAATACACTTTGTCATGTTGTTTATATTAACTAATTATTATTACCAATTGACAGTATTTGATAAAGTGTACTTTCTTCACGACGTTAAAACATCTGTAATTACCTGGAATAAGTTATTGTGGTTTATTATTAATAAATAATACACACAACCTCTAACCTTAGTTACAAAGTAACCATCCTCATAGACATGCCAGTACATAGGCCTACTCAGAGTATGTATTGTCATGTGTATCAAGATGGTTACTTTGTAATCGAAATGTACATAAAACTAGTAAAACATAATTGTGGTTAGAGGTTGTGTGTACTATTTATATTGAAGTATTGTTTACTGAACAAAATTGAGATTTTATTTTTAATAACTACGAGCAAAATAAAAGCGTGTTTTTCTTACCTTGTCGCTTACAGCCTCGAAGCTCCAGTCGTAGACATACAGTCCTGCGATGGACGCTGTAAGGCAGGATGCGTATCTGTGATGCTGTTATAGGAGGCATCAGTTTATGAGTCATGACTGTAGTTGTGTCGCTGTTACCAGTTAGTATCTACAAAAAGGAACAATAAGAACCCCGAGCAGGAATGACATTTTACTCTACTAACATTAAAGTTACGCTATGAAATATGAAAAAAACATGATGAATACGAAAATTAAACAATAATTTCACTTTTCTTTCACTTTTTTAAAACCAAATTTAACTATTTTTTAAAGAAATTAGTAGTTGCTTTTATTAGGTATAAGTTTTATCATTGGAAATAATTCCCAGAATTTATTCTTTCAAACGCCGTCACCAATTTTTTGGGTGACTTGTTTGTTTCTAACTCCTTAATTTATTTCTAGCCTACGTCTGCTAGGCTAAACTATTGATTAAATTGTCAAGGGTTTATTGTTGTTTATTACGTTTACATAGTTTTGAGTAGAACACGTTATTCCATCTAAGTTCAATGAAATAGTTGATAATTATTTTGTTTTTTTTATAGTTTTGTTTTTATTTTTTTTAAATGTAGATTGAATTATAAGACTAATTTGTATGGATACGTGGACATTTGATAGCATGAGTGTTTTTACGAAACGAAAAGAAGAATATAAAATGTTGCTCACATATCAAGCTTTATATTCCAAAAACTGTTCAAACATCAGCTCATTTACCAGCTACTCTATATTGGGAAAAACGTTTAACTTTTAACAAACCCTGATGAATCAATTAGGCGAGTAAAATTTTAATCCCTGATCAGTAAAACAAATTCAACATCAAGACATAATTAGCAATACTGCTTTTTATATAATAGAGAGGTGAAATAATAGAATAATTATTGATTTGTTTGTTTTTTCATCATTGTGTCCTATTTTACTTTGCCATAAAAAAATTACTAAAATATTTAGATTACTTCTAACGCGTTTAATATGGAACACATTTGCAAAATGCAGCATATATTTAAACCTGTTTAGGACGATTATCCTCTCTTAGTAAACCTTAATACTTCCGTTAGATGTCTTTATCCATGCAGAGATAGAATTTCAAAGAAGCTATCTCGTGTATGCAGGCCTAAATTTTCTCTTGCTTGCTACCACACTTTATCTAATGTTACAGATTATATTCGCTCAAAGATAAGACTACGTTGAAAATCTCATAACAAAACTAAATTATTTAGTTTATTCTACCCATTTCATGTTCATTTCCAATAATTTTCTACCATCTATTTTAGATTCCTAAACAGGTGAATTACAATGTTAAAATGTAAGTGAATTGTATCTTATATTCACACATGGAACCTCTGTTTAACTTCACAAGATCACTTGCATAAATGTCGACCAGTAAATTCTTCGTAGAGTGAACATGAAATATCCTTTTGAACAATGATTTGACCACAACGAGCTATTTCTTTGTATTTGACTTTATCGCATATAATACAAAAACAATAATTTAACATTTAGATAAAATATCTTTTGACTCACGAATGTAGTGTGTTTATTAAAACTAATATTCATACATATAAATGCCCCTCAGGACATTTTATGAGTCCTGGTTGCCCCTCAGGGCGTCGCTATATTTATACTTTCCACTTAGTTGGAGCTGTGTGTTTTTGTTATATCTTTTTAGTTTGATATTATAATGAAAACATCGGGTTTTTATGAATTATTTTTGTTAGAATATTCAAGAACAAAGGTTTTTATTATCTGTTGTTAACTGTAACTTTCAGTTGATTGTAACATAAACATTTTCGAAATGTTTTTCTTCTGCATCATATTTCAACATTAAACAAAATTTTCCATTTTATAATATAACCAAACCACTCATTTTCTTTAAATCATGAACGATTGTGATTAATTGGGCTGAAACCCTATTGGAGAATTATGAAAACAAAATTTAACCAGAGTGCAGATAAATATAAAAATAAATAATGAGAATGACGACTGGAGAAGAATGGACGGGAAGTAATTGGGTGTATTGTTCTTGCTGGAAAGGCTTTGGTCTCTTGTGACAGGCTTACAGTTTGCCCAGAAAAATGAAAAGTTTTTATGTTGTAATTAAAAAGTTAATCTCTATATTCTTTTTTAACATAAGAATAATTTAAACTTAAAATAGTAAGCTACAAATTTTTACTATGCTCAATGCGATTGCACAATTATTTATGTTTCACGTAATAAACTAAAATCTTTTATATATTAAACAATTAAAAAATTCAAATGATTGTTAACACATATCAGTGTACATGACAAAAATAATTTTAAAGTTTGTTTCCGAAATATAGATTTTTTTTATCACAAAAAGTAAAAATATTGTTAATTGTATTTAAAGTAATATTGTAAAGTAAATTATATATAAGAAACACGAGAGTGGTCATTAAACATACGTGGCCTAAATTTTTTATGTATTTGTTTTATAGAACTTTATGTAATATATTTTGAAAAATTATCCTAAAAGTTTTACTAAAATAGGCTTGGAAATAATTAAATTTGTATAAATAGTATTGATAAATAACAGACGATTGGAGAAAACGGAATGGAGACAAAAAATTATCTAAAAATTCAAAGATATTGAGATTAGGTAAAATAACAAATATTTAGGTCGCTGTAGGAAAATACAGTACAATAAAATGCGAGAATATAGAATTTTTATATCGCAAATGTACTCTCCTTAATAAATTAAACGATATCTCCAAGATATAACAAAGATCTATTAATAAATGTTCGGAAGTTATCAGAGTCATCATTCAATTAGGGAAAGAGTTACAATTTTCCAAATGTTTTCGAGAAACAAAATACATGTTTCTCTAAACAAGTGGTGGTCGGGGCAACAATAACACTATGACGGACAAACGAGCAGGTTACTCGTCTCTACGCAGGTGAATCCCGAGTGTTAGGAAAGAAACGGTCTCAGGAGAATCTAATTTTTGTATTCATACATGGAAGAGACGTGTTACAATCAAAATTTAAATTTGGGATCTTTAAAATAAAATTAAAAAGAACAAAATAAAACAATAAAATCCTTAGAATTTTAAACATGCATGAAAACAATTGAATTCTATATATTCACTGTAAGAAATTCTTGGAATATTCAACATGAAAGTGTATGTGTCTGTGTAATAATAGTTTCCTTCCAATTTCATTGTTTATATTTTCCTTTATTTTTTAAATTTACTAGAGTAAAGAAGTCACAAGTGGAATTCCGATACAATTACTGTCAAGCATGCTTCTACCATTCCCTCATAACACCCGATACTATTACTGTCAAGCATGCTCCTACCATTCCCCCATAACACCCGATACTATTACTGTCAAGCATGCTCCTACCATTCCCCCATAACACCCGATACTATTACTGTCAAGCATGCTCCTACCATACCCCCTTAACACCCGATAATATTACCGTTGAGTATGTTACTACCATACCCACATAATATCCTATACCATTACCGTCGAGTATTAATACCATTCCCCCATAACACCCGATACTATTACTGTCAAGCATGCTCCTACCATTCCCCCATAACACCCGATACTATTACTGTCAAGCATGCTCCTACCATACCCCCTCAACACCCGATACTATTACTGTCAAGCATGCTCCTACCATTCCCCCATAACACCCGATACTATTACTGTCAAGCATGCTCCTACCATTCCCCCATAACACCCGATACTATTACTGTCAAGCAGGCTCCTACCATACCCCCTTAACACCCGATGATATTACCGTTAAGTATGTTATTACCATACCCCCATAATATCCTATACCATTACCGTCGAGTATTACTACCATTCCCCCATAACACCCGATACTATTACTGTCAAGCATGCTCCTACCATACCCCCTTAACACCAGATAATATTACCGTTGAGTATGTTACTACCATATCCCACTGATACACGATAATATTACCGTTGAGTATGTTACTACCATACCCCCATAATATCCTATACCATTACCGTCTAGTATTACTACCATACCCCCATTATATCTGATAATATTACTGTCAAGCATGCTCCTACCATTCCCCCATAACACCCGATACTATTACTGTCAAGCATGCTCCTACCATTCCCTCATAACACCCGATACTATTACTGTCAAGCATGCTCCTACCATTCCCCCATAACAACAGATAATATTACCGTTGAGTATGTTACTACCATATCCCACTGATACACGATAATATTACCGTTGAGTATGTTACTACCATACCCCCATAATATCCTATACCATTACCGTCTAGTATTACTACCATACCCCCATTATATCTGATAATATTACTGTTAAGCATGCTCCTATCATTCCCCCATAACACCCGATACTATTACTGTCAAGCATGCTCCTACCATACCCCCTTAACACCCGATAATATTACCGTCGAGTATGTTACTACCATACCCCCATAATATCCTATACCATTACCGTCGAGTATTACTACCATACCCCCATAATATCTGATAGTATTACTGGCGAGTATGTTACTACCATACCATCATAATGCACGATAAAATTGCGGTCTATTATGTTGCCATCGTTTCATCATTTACCGTTACA
The DNA here is from genome assembly GCA_036971475.1 of Prosapia bicincta. Lineage (NCBI taxonomy): Eukaryota > Metazoa > Arthropoda > Insecta > Hemiptera > Cercopidae > Prosapia > Prosapia bicincta. The sequence continues at coordinate 157,692,868 of JBAIZL010000002.1, forward strand.
AATTGTTTGCTTTTAGTTTTTAATTGTCACAGATGAAGATACAATTGTTTTACAAATTTTAGTTAGTCGAAGATACGTTTAGAAAGAGAACAAGAATAAGCTTCTATAAATCTTACAAACCAACCATAAAACCATTTGCGAAGCAAATAATATATTTATTCAAGACGACAGTTTTATCATATTTATTTTTATCACTTATGTAGCAATACAAAAAATATTAAGACTGCATTTAGCCGGCAAATGTTTCAATACAGAACTGAACGATTAGACCGAGAGAAAACTTTAACCCATAATCTATTATTTATAATTTATAACCTATAATCTATTATTTGCAATTTATAAACTGTAATCTGTCATTTAAAATATACAAACTTTAATCTATAGCTAAACATTTCTTTGTTCCTACCGACTTCCCGTCCCAGCGATTGTACAGCTTCCAGTCTTCCAGAGCAGGCCTCCAGTATTCGATACTGTACTCCTCTGCATACTCTTGTCCGCGGCCATGATCATACCGCCCTTGAGTTTGCACTCCAGTTATAACGTGGACATCGTTAAGGTCAACTTGTAAGTACTCACGAACACCTCTCTCAATTTGTTCCTTGGGACACCATCCTCCACCAGCCCTCTCTTTTCGTAACCTGGAAAAATCAATAAATTTTTATCGCATACAAAAAAATACACATTCAAAGCACTTATCTTACGCGTAACATAAAAGACCTTTGTATTTAAATTACTTTTATAGTAAAAAGTACTATTAAATAACTAGATACGTTTCTGCATTATTAGGTGAAGTACAAAGGGAAACTGAAATTTCCCTCAATACAAAATGGAACTCTATAATGTTAAATTTTCATTTTGACGTTGATCCCATCTCAAGTAATGTAATTTCCAAGAATTTCTTGGAACATAAATTTGATTAAGGTCTTTTTCCTACGACATAAGCGTCTTTGAACTAAATTTCCCTAAGAAACTACATTTAAACCGCTTCGTTTATTACGAACTTATTATTTACAAAGAAAATTAATTTTCCCTACATCAAAAAGGTGGGTACAATTTATTTCCTTTTTGTGATACGTAATATTCTCCAAGAAAAATCTCGTTTACTTCGATCACGTCATTAAATTTCTTTTAATCACAAATTGCGTTTAATAAAATCCAATCGAAGATTAAACAAAAATGAAATTTCAACCACACTAAAATTTATAATATAAAATTAAAGATATTTTTTAATCTGTTAGTTAGATTAGTAAACCATTAATGCTTTGAAAAGAAATGAAAACATTGTATTTTTAAAAAGTGCTTTAAACCATTAAAAAATGGTTTCAAACATTTATTATATATATTTAAATTATTAATACAATCAGTTCTTAAACATCTGTTATAATATAGCAAAGAGAGGCTAAGTGTGTTTAAATTAGTGTAGTCTTAGAAACGTGTTAAAAATAGATTTTGTTGCTTTTGAGTGAGTAGATATGTCTTATACTACTTAGCTGATTAGTTATATAATACCACGGCTGTGAATCTTAACAGTTCGAATTTATTCCGATAGGAGATTCTAAACTGTTAACATACAAACACAAGGCATGTATACAATGTTTCGTATAAACGTAATTATAGGTAAATGTTTAAAATTATTATAAATCAAAATAGCATTCATTGCAATACCAGACCTTCTTTTTTACTCACTTAAAATGGATATAGAAAACCAATATATTAATACATTCTATAAAAAAATATTACAGAAAGAAGTAACTTGAACATGTAATGTTTATCTTGTTTTTAATAGTTTGTGTAAGATAATTTCGAAAAAAACCTACAAATAACCGTTATATATTCATCGAAAATATTATAATTCTGATTACAAATGTGACAAATTATTTGTGTATATATATACACAATTGTGACAAATATATATATACATTTTGTACGTATTTTTCAACATTTGTTAACGGCTCGAGTCTTTCATAAATCTAGCAATGTAGCTGTAAAAACCTGAGATTATTTAAGTAAGTACATTGTTGTTTGTAAACGGTTTATAAAAATAACAAATGATTTAACAATAACACATTCTATCAGTATTATATATATATATATATATATATATATATTAATTTGCATTAATATATATTTTGCATCACTGTTTCCTTGTATTGACTTATCACTTTCACTATAATGTACTTAAACAAGAATCCTACTTAGTAAGATAACATACGCGAGTTAGCTTTCGAAGATTGATAGTATCTTCATTGTCGAGCATCAACTGAATTGGATGTTGAAGTAGATTGCCAGGTGTGTAGAGTTTTCGTTGTCACGTGGTATACCAGTATTGTTCTATGTTCAGATTTACTGTGAAAGAACGATACATTATTCTACCTTATAAACAAAATTAACCCCTGAGACAAACTAAAAAGGTCCTCACAGGTCAGTGAATCCAAAAATAGAACAATACCGCTATTCCACGTGACAACGGAAATTCCACACACCTGGCAATCTACTATAATACCCAATTCAGTGAATGCTCGTCAATAAAGATACTATCAATCTTCGAAAGATAACTCGGATATATACCAATTAAGATTCTTGTTTACATCTATATTGTACAAATTTTCACAAAGCAGTTTGCGATCAATATCTTTGATAGTGACATAAGGACAGTCAATGGCCAACATAAGACAAAAGATAAAGGTAGTAAGCAGTAGTAGAGTTTATAGTAAATATACTTTTGACAATATCAAAACAATCGATTTCTAAAGTTTGCTAATTGGTACCCTTGTTTGTCTAGTTAGGTACTGAATGAAAATGTTGCCTAGCTGAACTAGTTCTTGACAATGTTGAGCATACATGTTGGTGAAAAGCGTTAAATATGGAATTTGTAAATTATCCTAGATTATGATAGGCTATTTAATAAACATTTAAACAATAAAACTGTCAATAATAATTTGTATATACAATTACTGGGTTTATTTCCGGTTTGCGTCCATTCAACAAAATATTCTTAAGAGTTTGTCCACTTTGTTGAAAAACTTGAACAATTGACCATTGATGGAGTTATGTTCAAGAAGCAATGTTGAAGATACCAATTATGATCGTTTTGGGTTTCTGACACAAGGAAAGAAAATGTTGAACGGATGTACCCCGAGAATTTGTTTGAAGTTTTAAAGCAACAAGAGAGTGTTACTGGTATCGCCTGCAAGGAATAAAAAGGGATTTTCAAGTAATTTTGGATAGTAGGGACTTGAATGCTATTGGTTAAGGATTAGGTCATCTATTGTGCAAGATCGAGAACCTGAAGTAAACTTATTCTATATTGTTCTCTCTATTCTCTATTCTTATCTCTAAAATCGTCCCTATTACACTGCATTATATATGACTCAAAATGAATTTTCCATGGATGCTAGAAGACAAACAATAAAATGATGGAGAATATTTATATCTACGTTTATGTTTCGAAAGTCTAATAAATCATAATTTCAAACATACCTTCCAAACTGAGGACCGACGTTTGGAACGTAAGAAGAACTTGCTGTCATTGAGTCGTCTGGAATCTCTCCAGACTCGAGTCCTACAGGACTGTTACAGTAATCTGAAAATAAATTTGTATCTTTCAATGAATTTTATTTGTAGTTTCTACAACATACAAGTATATCAATATTGGATATATTTTATTAACAAACAAAATTTGCAAAAGAATATACTATAATTTATTTTATGGTGTAAATAAGCAATTTATTTCATAGTAGAATTTTATTTATTTTGTAGTACAGTTATTGTAGTTAAATAAATTATAGCATTTTTTGAAAACCCAATTTCGATTTTTCTTAAAGTGATAGTTGACATTTTCTCAATCGTTATATATTTATATGAAATTAGAATATATAATTAATTTAAATCTGAAAGAATTTTAATAATATAATTTTTTACACAAAATGTTGATGTTTCTAAAAAAACTTAGGCTATTAATGTTTTGGAGTTGACATATATACTATATTTATATATAATACTTATATAAGTGTGAGTATGTGTGTGTGTGTGTGTTTGTGTGTGTGTGTGTGTGTGTGTGTGTGTGTGTGTGTGTGTGTGTGTGTGTGTGTGTGTGTGTGTGTGTGTGTGTGTGTGTGAAGAGAAAGAGAGAGAGTGTGTGTGTAAAGAGAAAGAGAGAGAGATAGTGTGTGTGTGTGAAGAGAGAGAGAGACGAGAGAGAGAGAGAAAGAGAGAGAGAGAGAGAAAGGGTGTGTGTGTGTGTGTGTGTTGTGTGCGTGCAGAGAGAGAGAGAGAGAGAGAGAGAGTGTGTGTGATGAGAGAGAGAGTGTGTGTGAGAGAGAGAGAATGTGTGTGATGAGAAAGAGAGTGTGTGTGTATGTGTGTGTGTGAATGAGTGTGTGTGTGTGTGTGTGTATGTGTGTGTGTGTGTGTGTGTGTGTAAAGAGAGAGAGGGTGTGTGTGTGTGTGTTTTGTGTGGGTGAAGAGAGAGAGAGAGAGAGAGTGTGTGTGTGTGAGAGAGAGATAGAAGAGAGTGTGTGTGTGTGTGTTTATATGCATTATAAATTATATATATATATATATATATATATATATATATATATATATATATATATATATATATATCATATTATACATTTGTTTATATGAACTAGGAAGAAGTCGCAAGCTGTTCAGAGTGTTATAAATGCGAGAGTGAAAAAAGTAGGTATTTTAAATAATAATTTATTTGAAATTTCTAAGCTGTAAAACGTTATCCAATTTACGTTACATTTTTAAAGATTATTTCTCGCATACTATATTCGTCTATAAAATATGTGTTATAAACCTTTTTGGTAGCACAAATAACAGATATATTATTAAATATGTTGTATGTTATACTTGATATATATATATATATATATATATATATATATATATATAGTGTTATAAACATGTATATATAGCATAAACATTTGATGCTACTCGACCGCTTCGAGGAAATATCACTGTACCAGCTCTAACCGCAAATTAGGACGGTAAGTTTAAATCCTGTAGTAACGTACCGTTAGAATAATAGCAGCCGAAGTTTAAGATAGAAATAAACAGAGAAAACATTTTGAGTTTATTTTAGTCAGTAGATTAAATTATTGACGTATGATGTTGAGAAATTACCCATAATCATAATGAAATAATAAAATATCGTATGAATATATCGAGTAAGTTGTATATTTGTATCTTTAAATAAAAGAGGTAAATGCATAGAAAAGTATGAAATAAGAAACTCACAACTAGTAATTTCATAAGCATGTGTTATGGCTCTGTATAAAGCAAATATGGATTTTACATTACACTTTTAGATCACAACATTTTCAATCAGTAATTATTATTCTCATTGTTAAAATAGTTTTTAACATGAATTGAGTTGTAGTTTGTTACAAGGTAACTCACAACTCCAGGCTAACATATAAAATTATTTGAACTATTGTCTGGAATTTTATTTGTATATTCTTAGTAGTGAATACAATTAAAGAAAGTGAATAATTAGGTTTATGGTTGTAATTTTAAAACGAAAAAGATATATTTCTAAATATTTAATATGTTGCAGAAAGTTAAGACCCAACTTAGTACTTTTACATGGAGTTAAGAGGTTTGCAAAAGCAAAACGAAAAAAATCAGCGGCACAAGAGATGTCAAAGACGTTTGATCAAAGCAAAAATTGGAAGAATGGACTATAGCAAAAAAGAGAAGACACACTACCTAACCTCAAATGAACTGTATAATGTTACATAGAACTTACCAAACGACCGATAGGAGGTCTAGATAAAATGTTACCAGAGGCGTCAAAGCCGTATTCTAATATTTCAAATGAAATTATGGTCCTTTATATGTACATGTGAAATACGTCATAAAGTAAGTTAATGGAAAAATATGGTTTGGCTACAACGCCATTTTTAAAAAAAATGAACAATAAATGTCAAGTGTAATAAAATAATAATAAATGTTTCATTATTATTGTTTGTTGTCCTTTCGTTAGACGTTTGCTTTCCACGGTAATATAGTTTTGTCTAGATAGAACTATTTGGTCCTGAAATCAGGTGCTGGTGAAATATAAGTCTATATGTACCTTTCATTTGATCCGACATGGTCCTAGAGGAACTTTATGCTTCTTACAAGACCGTCTACCTGGGAGATTCATTGCCAAGCAAGAAGCTTCCTACAGGATCTTTGTCACAATCTTCTTCAAGATTTACTATGTACCGATTTGTTTATTGTTCATTGCTTGTTACCTATTTCTTGTTCATCTCATCTTTTTTTTGGCAAATATGTAGTTCAATACTTACTGTTATATAATAAATTGGAAATAAATATCAATATACAGAATATATTTAATTTTGAAATATATTATGTATACCTGTATTTTATGTTATTTATATAATTAATTTTTTATCATATAATAATAATTATTATTATTTAATAAATATTGGTATGAAGTGTTGGTTATTCAAAGAGTTTCAATCTGCCACAAATTCGATGTAATCACTGAAGGAGGCAACATGGTTACCGAAACTAGTCTGGTTGAATAAACTTGTAATTATTGTGATTTTCAGTGCAATTGCTGAGTATTTCTAGCTAAGCTGTTATTAATGTTATTCAATAATCATTTAGTAATTGAAAAAATGCCGGTATCTCAAATAAATGTTTTTTTATGAAAGTCTGAAATCCGTTAAAGAAACTTTCATTACCCATGAAAGTATTACAAGAAGAATTGATTTAATTAAAATAGTACGAATATTTAAAATTGTTGGTAATAGGCAAGAATAGCATTATAAAAGCTGTTCCCTTGAAAAGTCTTCTTAATGAAGAAAATAGATAATTTAATTGTTTAGAAAAGTAAATTGAAACAACTGTTTTTTTAATGTATTGGTAAGTGGATCTTTTTATACGTGAATGTGCTAAGTCTTTAAAATACTTTCAATTGTTTACATAATTACTTACAATCATGAAGATCTATTTATTTGTTCCTTTTCTTGTTCTTAAAGTATCTGTAACTATACTTGTATGCAATATTAGTTCTTAACTAGCATTCTAGCATTCTGATTACCCAGAACCCCAAGCAGGTAATATTTGTTTAACTGTGTTGGATCTGCTAATTATTTATACAGATGTAAAGTTCATCCTGTAAACCTAACCTATTACAAATTTCTTTTCGTTCATAAATTCAGTGAATAATTTTTATTTGAAAAATTCACGTAAGAAAAATAATTAGTTTGTGGCTGAGTGGCGACAGAAGTGAAAACTTTTAAAGCCACTTCGTCAGAAATTTAGAATTAGGAAAAGCATTTTATTTTGTGTAACGAGAAATTACCTAAACATTTGTTATCACATATGCCTAAGAATGTTTTTATTTCAAAAATTGGATTAAGAATAGATAACTTATTATTATGTTTATATTGAATAATAAATATATTTATTAATTTATTCAAATTATTTAATAATAACATTTTATCTTAATAATTTTCAATCAATAACGTAACTAAATTTCAAAAGAGTTATTTTACAACATAACGTATCATATATTATTATATAAAAAATATATTATCATTTAATTTACTTTGACGTGATTCATATCGTATTTATACTTATATTAACTTAATTTATATTAATGCAATTAACCTGTCGGAAATTATACTGACGTATGTTCACTCAATACGTTTTTGTAGGCGTCGCTGTAAAGGTTTGTTTGCAGTCGTTGGACTACCAACCTAAGTAGCATTTAACAAATATGCCCTCATGTTTTACTAGTTTAATAAAAATAATAGGTCAAGTTATTAAGAGTATAATATAAACTAAACTTACTGTTAACGTATTACTAAACCATATAATGTAACTAACTACTTATGTACAATACAAGTGAAGAGTAACAAAGACACCTGTTGTGCACAAACTTATGTTGGAAGAAATTTTAATCAAATGTACCACATTACCTTATGTATAAGAAATTGAGTTTCGAAACGCTTTAAACATAACCTCTATATAACCTCAAGTAGTGTTTATTGTTAACTTACTGCAACATTTAGCTTTAGGAAATTGGGGGAGGGAGTACAATCAGAAGATAGAGTATCAATCTCTCATAATAGCTCTAAGGAAAAAGCTGTAGGAGTTGCTACGCATTCTCGTAAGAACTCTCAAGAGATGACGTCACGTTTATAAGACTCAACCCTATGCAGAGTAGTTTGCATGGGAGTAGTTTTGAGTACTATTAATTTAAATTTCAAAAAGGGAACACGTTAAATGAATATGTAATAAAATTGAATAGATTATTGGCTTAGTGATATAAAATTAAAACTCAAAAACATATGTAACCCTTAGATAACTTGACCCCTAATGGGCATGTATATTGTTTGAATATATATTAAATTATTAATTGAAATATTTTATACAGCCATGTTTATGTAAAACATACAAAATCTATTAAAATATAGCAATATTACTTTTAACTTAAATTTTATAAACGAAATAGAACAGTTTTAATAAAACGTAATAGCCTATAATAAATATGTGTGCTGTTACGGAAGGGTTTCGAACCAGACAAAGGTTTTAAACACAATTGAAACCATATAACACTATGAAAAGACTAGCTAATATATGAGGAAAGTTTTAAATATAGAAATATTTTTTTAAATTATAGAAAACTAGTCTCAATAACATTTACAACATATTTAATTTCGTATCTCTGTTGCAATAATTTGTTTACTATGGAATGTTTCCACTTTCATCACTTTTTTTGATAGGCCCTAGATATCACGAAAAACATACTAACAAATATCAAAACAATGTTACAAACGTGACAGACCTAAAATACTTGGACGCAGCGTTACACAGCAAATACTCGACGGCACAAACGGGTCGAAGAGATACAGTAGGTGGGGAAAAGCTTGAGGTTCATAGCACACTATATAAATAGAAGGCAGCGGTTCGTTGAATAATAAACTAGCACTTCGATACGTTTTCACAATGAACAGTTTTGAGAGTCAAAGTAAACCTCAAATAATTCCTTTAAAAATTAGTTATTACAGAATTTTTTTTTTTGTTTTCATTATTTCGTTTCTAGTTTATATTTGCTCTGTAAATTACCCTTTTTATGTAAGTCTACAAGTGTTGACATGTTTTGTATATATCTTTATACGCTCTCTTATAAAATATTATTGTTTGTTTTTTTACTTTTCATGAACTGGTGATATTTAATTAACTTAAATTCTACGACATAAAGCTTTTCTCAAACCATATAATGGTAATAGATTTGTACTCGTAAAAAATCGTATTGCTTTCACAACACTTACAGAATAGTCTAAAATACGTTAAAAACTAACGTAAAATTAAATGATCCATCATTATAAAATAATTTGAAAATGCATTTTTCACCAATTAGCTAAAACATGTACACGCAAAACATAATATAACTACAAGACTGGGTATTATAAACTACACTCGTTGTTAATCTATACTCAAAGTTACTACGATTTCAGTGTTGCAATATTTGGTTTAACACTTACGTATGTCAAATGCAGACACTATGGTGAACCCTACCAAGAGAGGAAAGCTGGATCGCTGAACCAAACTAAACTTGGGTTTCAAAACCTCAGCAAGTCTCATCTTCAATCTGAAAAAGTAATTTTGTATTTGGAAATGTTACTATTTAAATTTATGTTATTAAATCTAAAAATGTTTTGCTATTATTAGTGTGTTTTAATTATTGGGTTCTAAAGAACATCAAATTTCATCTTTAACCTAAAAAAGTACAAGTAATTGTTACTTTTTCTAATACATATTATAAAATATTTCGTATTACTTATAGTTATAACAATATGTATCTATATATTCGTATAATATTACTTATTAACGTAATAGATTGTACGTTGATCTATATGAAGTATTCTTTTAAATCACATTGAACAAATATTAAAATTATATATCAAGAGGATCCAAATATTTGCATGGTACTTTTTAAAATACGAATTGAGTAATTAAGACCACTTTATTAAAAAAATATTCTCTTATTAATACTACAGTATTTTCAAACGAACACTAGAAGCTGTACGAATGATGTAGAAGCACACCTTTCATTTGCAGGCGCCAGGACACAACTGCCATATTACATTACAAAACAGTAAACTACCCAATGATTAAGGCCAACTGTACATTAGAAAGAAAATAGTACATACGCCTGCGGTGAGAATTACAAGTCGTCGGCTGAATGTCAGTGGCTTTGAACTAAAAGGAAAGGTCTTTTTCCGTTATCATGTAACCACTGTCGTCGTTAGGACATGACAGAAGAGTAAATATCGTATGATGAATTATATTCGTAATATCAAATTTAGGTTATGTTGAATTAAATTAAAATAAGTGTTTAAGAAATAATACTGTCCTTATACTTTGAAGTTAACCAGAATATTTTCCAATATTTGTCCTATCGTTTAAAATTGTATATTCATAACATTATTTCTTTTTAATTACGTAGGCCTATATTTTACAAATTCTCACATTTATAAATTATACTTTTAAATGTAATATTCTACTCTTACCTATCTTACATTATTTTTAACGTTTAACATTTTAACGTTCTACATTTTATTAACTTACTGTATGTCTTATAGAACAATTATACCAATAATATAATTAGGCGAAGGTATAAACAGGAATCGTGTATGAAATGTGGTTGTACATTATTAAACAGTTTAATCACGTGCTCGATATTTCTGAATACTCGTGTATTTTTCAGTACATCTACTTAACCTAAAATTATTCAACTACTTAACCTCAACTTTAACTTCTGCCTGGTTTTCAAAAATCATCTGTACATTTTGTCTATCTTAATTTACTACCGTTACACTTCAAAGATGGTACCAAGATAGTAAAGTAATTCCGTATAATTTATATTCGACTTTCATTGATATACGGAAAAGATATTGGCCTTATCTCTGGCATCACTGATATCACGTAGTTGAAAATGTGTAAATTAGAGTGATGGGTGTTACATAGTTAACAAAACTGTGAAACTTAGGAAAAATGAACTGCGCCTCACGAAATCTGAGCAAGAAATATATATATATATATATATATATATATATATATATATATATATATATATATATATATGTATATAAGATGAATAGTTACTATCTAGAGTACATCCGTTCATTCTGCAGTTTCAACGTGTCGCTAGAATCTCAAGTAGTATTGACGAGGTGAACCAAAAAATAGTTGAATAGTTGTTGTTCACCTTTCTGCCGATAAAATCTATCTATGACCCATTTCCACATGGTGGGCAAATTCAAAGTATCATCGCATTTGTTAAGACTCCTTAATGGGGCTTCTTTCCTCTATATATAGGAGCAGCGTTGTCTGCGCTCTTCATTCGCTCTTCAACTTTTGTTTTTGTCACGTCGTTAATGCTAGATGAGATTCAAGTGAAACGTCAGAACTGCGATTTTATGTACTGCAGAATGAACGAATGTACTCTGGATAGTAATTACCCATCATATTTTTCCATCCGTAAAGGAATACGTATCAGTAATATATATATATATATATATATATATATATATATATATATAATACACACACACACTCACACACTCACACACACACACACACACACACACACACACACACACACACACACACACACACACACACACACACATACACACACATATATGTATGTGACATTTATCTTGGCACTTATGAACGTCCTTAAGAATATAAAAACAAATAATAACAGCGGTTGCTGACACATTAAAAATGTGCTGAAAAACAAATTACCTAACTTTACAAAGTATATTGTATTGTAAATGTTATTAGTTTTATACGTTATTTTGTATCTTCTTTTTTAAAATTTGTGGGCTATTCTATCTGATGTTCTGTTTATGTATGGTCCTTCTGTTAGTACACACTCTTTTTATACATGTCTTGGTCAGTTTTTCAATCGTTAATAAAATACTTTTTGTTCATCAACTCAAGTTCAAATACATTCTTTTAAACAAGTAGAAAATGACACTTCGCCCCATAGCGAACTAAAATGTTCTGTCTTACTAAGTATTTACAAAAATTTACAAAATTTAAAGTTCGGATAGCCATAAACGTGCCATAAATGTTAACGTGATTAATTTTATAGTGTTTCTTAAAGTGAGGTTTTTGAATATTTTTTTTCATTTTTGTGGTTACGACGAGTTTTATTATTCTTTCGCATTCACGCAGACTCTCTAGGTAAATTTACCAAGTCAGGTAAAATTTTTGTCACACTTACGTTGGTGTAGGGTTAGCCGACAAATATCGATAAATATCGTCAATGTTTTCACTTTGTTTCGTTAGCTCTACTAGTTTAAAAAAAATGTATTGTAAAGTAATTTCAATATTAACACAAATGAAAGACATACGTAAAACTCACAAACTGATCATTTATTGACTCATACGCGTTTCAATGACAAAGTCATCATCATCAGTGAGTGTTGCTACTACAAACTCTTACAAGAGTTGTAATTTAGAGTTTGTAGTAACAATGCTCACTGTTGATGATGATTTTGACATCGAAACGCGTATGAGTCAATAAATGATTCATTTGTGAGTTTTGTGTATGCCTTTAATTTGTTTTAACATAACCTCCCAAGCTAAACCTCTAAATAGTTGTATGATTTTAATAGTGTTAAAATGTTGGCATGTAGGATAAAATCACATTACCAATGCCATACCTACATTGTACATACTTACGAGAATCTCTGCAAAGCATCACAGTCTTGTTATAACTTTGCTAAAATTAGTAAAATATCATTTAAACTGCTTTTATAACAACGTTTATCTTTCATTTAATCGTAGTTAACTACTATCCGTTCTTGCACAAAAGAGAACATAGCTCTGTTTACTCTAACCGTGGTTAGTAAAAAAAGCCATAAACTTTACAGACTTAAATTAAAGCTTCGTTGAACAGTGACAGTGAAAGTAATTGGAACTTTTTTAATGTCTGAAATATTAGAAAAAAATTATTTTATTAAGTCAATTGAGGTCAAGAAAGAGGGTTTTTTAATTATTTTATTTTATAATTACAATAATTATATATATACAGCCTGCTAACAATACGAAGACCATACATTGGTCATTTTGCATTCAAATTGGCAGCAGGGTACTTGTGGCAGCCGTATACGGCTACCACATAGTAATCCATGATAATGTAACACCCTTTGACAATAATCTAAATAAAAATCATGTCAATAAGTGTAAAATAAGTGTTTTATTGGAGCTATGCTGTATTTGGAAGTTCTATGGTCGTTCTGAATTTTAAAAAAATAATTTGTAATAACCAAACGGTACTCGTATTGATAGCATAGTGAACGGGATTTGTATATCACAAGTTCGTAACATTTCCGCCAGAGACAGCATAGTCGCCTCCTGTATATAAATTTACTGTATATTTCAACCATTCCCTAACATTATGGCAGCCACAAACTTGGCAACATTGCTGGCATCCACATAGATATCAATCGTATTACGTAATGTATATATTTGAATTGGACAAAGAATCGCTGGAAAGTGACCACTCGGGAGTTTTTGAGTATGCTGAATTCAATGCCGTCATCGAAAGTCACTGGGGATGTACTGACGAGGCTAAACCCATGTACCAAAGGGGTTGAAATAGGGTAAAAATGTCAGATGCCTTAGAATCGCGAGATAATGACCGTTCGGCGGTTTTTTGAGGATGCTAAATTCAATGGCGTCATCTAGAGTCACCGGGGATGAACCGGATGTAACTCTTCGTAAGTCCCAAAGGGATGATTTGGGGTAAAAAAGTCAAAAGTCATAAAATAACTATAAAATAACCACTCGGGGGTTTTTGGTAAGGCAGAATTCAATGCCGTCACTGAAAGTCGCCGGGGATGCACTGATGTGGTTCCACGCGAGTACCAAAGGGGTGAATTGGGGTGAAAAAGTCAAAAGTTGAAAAATCTCTGGAACATAACCACTCGGGGGCTTTTGAGGATGCTGAAATCAATTCCGCCATCGAAAGTCACCGGGGATGGACAGATGATACTCTACGTGAGTGCCAAAGGGATGATTTGGGGTAGAAATGTCAAAAGTCAAAAAATTACTAGAAAATAACATCTCGAGGAATTTTGATGAAGCGGAATTCAATGCCGTCACCGAATGTCACCGGGAATGCATTGGTGTGGTTCCACGAGAGTAACAAAGGGGTGAATTGGGGTGAGAATGTTAGAGGTCAAAAAATCGCTGAAAAATATCCGCTCGGGGGTTTTCGAGGATTCTGAATTCAATGCCGTCATCGGAAGTCTCCGGGGATGTATTTGTGAGGCTAAACCCATGTACCAAAGGGGTTGAATTAGGGCAAAAATGTCAGATGCCTAAGAATCGAGGGATAATGACCATTCGGGGCTTTTTGAGGATGCTAAATTCAATTGCGTTATCTAGAGTCACCGGGGATGGACCGGATGTGACTCTACGCAAGTACCAAAAGGATGATTTGGGGTTAAAAGTAAAAAGTCAAAAAATAACTAGAAAATATCCCCTCGGGGGTTTTTTGTAAGGCGGAATTTAATGCCGTCACCGAAAGTCGCCGTGAATGCACTGGTATGGTTCCACGCGAGTAACAAAGGGGTGAATTGGGGTGGAAAAGTCAAAAGTCAAAAAGTCGCTGGAACATAACCACTCGGGGGTTTTTGAGGATGCTGAATTCAATTCCGCCATCGAATGTCAACGAGGATTGACGTATGTGACTCTACGTGAGTGCCAAAGGGATGGTTTGTGGTAGAAATGTCAAAAGTAAAAAAAAATACTAGAAAATATCAACTCGGGGAATTATGATGAGGCGGAATTTAATGCCGTCACCGAAAGTCACCGGGAATGCATTGGTGTGGTTCCATGCGACTACCAAATTTGTGAATTGGTGTGAAAATGTCAGAAGTCAAAAAATCGCTGGAAAATATCAGCTCGGAGGTTTTTGAGGATGCTAAATTCAATGACGTCATCTAGACGGGCGTGCTGAATTCAATGGCGTCATCGAAAGTCACCGGGGATGGACGTGTGTGACTCTACGTGAGTGCCAAAGGGATGATTTGGGGTAAAAATGTCAAAAGTCAAAAATTTACCACTCGGAGGTTTTTGAGGAGGCTGAATTGAATGCCGTCATCGAAAGACACCAGGGCTAGACGGGTGTGGGCTCTACGGGAGTAATTCTCAAAGAGAGAATTGGGTTAAAAAGGTTAGAGGTTAAGAGATCGTTATAAAATGATCACTCGGGGTTTTTAATAATGCTGAGTCTAATTCCAGCACCGAAGTTGGCCATGCACAATCCGGGAAGGGACTGCGGGTGTCGCTGTGGGTGAATTGAGGTAAAACTTGCCAGAATCTAAAATATTGCCCAAAAATGCGCATTCGAGTATTTTCGAAGGTCCTAGTCCCTTGTCATCAAAATTCGTCGGGGATGTACGGAGTTACCAAGGGGTGATTTGGGGTATATATCCCATTGACAATAAATCGCCCGAAATTGGCATGTTTCCAACTATGCAACATAACCAACAGAAAGAGTCGAGTTCGCGACCTTGTCTTGGACAGAAGTTATGCTACATCTATTTACAGAAATGTTTGTGATATGACCTAAACAGGCGGCACTCCGATAGCAGTTCTAGCACGTTTGTTTACCTCATGTCTGTCAAACTAATCTTTATAACTTGGAGCAGTGTTTCAATGCAGCCTGTCCATGTGCTTTAAGAATTTTAAAGACTGTATGCTTCAACGATTCAACTTCAAAAGATAACCGTTTGTCCCAAATTGATAATTTTATAAAAATTAAATTTTTTATTTAATTTTTAAAAAAATGTATTTTGTTTAACTAATTGTCATATATTTTCTTTCCAATTTTACTTAGCCTATCTAAACATTTATGTTTGTTTTCTCATTCTTCTTCGGGTAATTAATTTTCTTCTCTTTTCGTGTTATTTTCTTTTGTTCTTTTAAAAAGGATGGTATCGTTAGCGGGGGCAGCGGAATTACTTTTCAACCATCCGTTAATGAAAAAAATTGTACTATAACCGTAAATTAAAAAAAAAAAACTATAAATAAGTAGACCTTATATTTTTTCAACCTTTATACACCTTAGAATAAACGACATAAAGAATTTGTTGACCCACATCATTTCATCGACTTATCTTTATCAGCTTATATATCCAGAAAACCTATTATGCCAATATCTACAATTTCCAAGCTAAACCTTTAACTACCGTCATCGTGCCTGACCATCAGCGACGGGTTAGCCGAAGAAGACAGTGATTCAGGTGCTGTATCTAATGACCAACACAAAATAGAAAGACTAGTTACACTTTGTAAGATGTCTTTGTACAGCCAATATATCTAGAATGTTCTGAGCCGCTGTGTAAATACTGCTGTCAAAATTGAGTTATTATTTTTAATGCCAGTTTCCATAAATAAAGCTTATAATATGTCAAGTGATATCTTGTATATAAAGTTAAGTGTGTACAATCAGTGAACAAGAAATAATTAGTGTATGTTAATTATCGTGCGATTATAACTCTTTTTAGCTAAACTGCGCTAAAATCTGTAGGTTTTATTTACTACAGTTTTCAATTAGTAAATAAAATATGACTGCTCTCATAAAACTACATTTACCCTACTAGTCACATGCAATCAGAATATTAAAAAACAATTTTTATAAAGTAAATGCAAGATAAATTGTTAAACCACACAATAAATCACACTTAGTCATTTCGTGCCTGTGAGCTACAACGGCAGTAGTATTTTGACAGAAATTGCAGGACGGTAGTTGAAGTAGTAGTTAATAAATACGGAATCATCTTTCGTTAATCTCTGTATTGTATACAAGAACCTAAATGACATCTGTGCGAGTGTTGTCAGTTTATATTACGATATCAGGCTGTCTGGTGCAAACAAACATAGGTCCAAGCCAAACAAAGATAAAGGCTCGCAGTCGACAAGTACTCTCGTGGACGAAGGCCCGAAAAACTGACTTTTTGCATTCTATCTTTTCCATCCCATTCTTTCATTTACATACGGCGTAAACGTAAATAATTTATGGTATCTTCCCAACGTCAAAATGGTCGTATAAAGACGGAAACATTTGTTTCTATCCTCGACTTTAGCCGCTGGTAGTCTATATTTTATTTTATTAATATGTTTATTGAATACATTGGTATTAACTTTTAGTGAATATTTATGGCGTATGCCATATTAAATGTTACATCTGTTAATACATGTGTTGCAAACTTGTGGTAACATGTTTGCAATGTTACCAAATTGTAACAATATACAGCAAATAATAGTCAGTTTTAGATTCTTAAAATTGGATAGAGATGCTATGACAATTAATTTGAAAAGCAAGTTAAGTTAAAAAATAAATACTTAATCGATCCTATAGTATCTAACAACCCCAAGGGAAAAGTATGAGATGCATTGACCGGAACATTAAGATAAGTTTGGTCTGCAATCAAGTAAACAAACGCGTCAGAATGGGTTTCAGAGTGTAGGATGCTTATGTTTCCATATCAGAATTACTCAAAAATAGTTTGAAAAATATATAAATAATGTAGCAAAGATTGAACACGTGGATATATACACACATTCTATGACCATAAGGGCAAAACATTTTATTAAGTACTTATTTAAGGATACATGTATCATAGATGTTAATATGCTAATTAAACTAGAGAGCAGTTCAGGCGGTTTAAGCAATGGTAAATATTTAAAATTCTTCATTTCTACATCTCTGAAAATTATATGTCAGGATATAGTTCCTCCCAATGTATATTGCAGTGTAGCTAGGAATCAAAACGTTTTCAGTAAGCAATGTAATAAATCTATAATGTCTATCCTCGATATTCTAGTCCCAAGAGTAACTTTGATGTCTATGGGATTTTCACTCACTTTAGAGTTGCATGAAAAACTCTTTTAAGTACGGTGATCATTGGTACGGAAACAAATACAGTAGTGCATGGATAATTCGAGGTAGATGGGACCGAGACACCGTCGGATTACCGACAACTTGGATTACACGGAAATAGCTTCCTGTACACTAGAAAAAAAACTGGAGTTCTATTGAACCCTAATACTATAATTAAGAATGCCCAAAATACGTATGTAGAACTTTATTGATTACAGTACATACATAAATTAATGTTGCTTGGCTCTTCAAGACTACTGTACTGATTCTTGCTTGCGGGGATACCATACGATATAAATACCATACTAAGTGTCGGCAATTATAGCTAAAAAAAAGCCGATGCCCGTTGTAATCTTTATCAGGACCCCCAATGTTTTGATCGTAGATAGTCTTTTTGTTCGCCTACCATAAAAATGAAACGAGATTATCAGTAAAATATCAGTAAATCTAAAGTATAGTGAAAAATTACCGTGATCATCGGTAGTAAATATTTATGATTATCAACGTCTAAAGATTGACTACAAAACGTTTTATAAGCTCTTGGTTAGGGTTGCTTAACTGAAGTAATTTTCTATCAACGAAAAATAGAGAATATTCAAATTGAAATATTAAGTTTGTAATTAGGAGTTATTTATTAACTGGTATTGCTAGTAGTAGGATTCGTAAAATATATAAACAAAGGAGACAGTTTTGAGAAGTGATTGAGTATTAGCAGACTTTGTCTTGAGATTAGACACAGCCGAACGAACTAAATTCATTCTGATACTAACTATAAAAATGTATGTAACATGTCGACCGAAGAACGGAGAGATTTTTTAAAGTGAAAAAAATCTACAAAACAGTCATTTTTACGTCTTGTTTTTTTAACAAGAAATACCATCATAGTGACTAATTTCATTCTGTCACTCTGCATAACGCTATTTTTCAGCTAGTTTTTGAATGCTGGTTCCTCAGCTATATTCGCCAAAATATTTGTAAATTTTTCCACCATAATAATAATAATAAATCAAATTGTAGATATGCGAGCCATGAGGGATACGGTTAAAGATAGAATTAAAAAAGTAGATTAAAATATACTTAAATCTTAGCAGATATATTTTCAGGTGCATTCAACGTGTCTTGATGAAAGTATCATCACAATCAAGGTGAAATTTCATCCTTTAGGAACATATCTAAGGGAGGAATTAAATAATTTTTTTAACCTGGCAACAACGACTACCAGGAAATTTTAATGAATATAGTTAAAGAAGAACTTTTAGAAAAAATAGGTCTTTACTCAAACACAATTATACCTATAATAACCTATGACTAATCAAATATGGTGGATAAATAAAATAGATGTATTACATTGCTTACCGAAATCGCTTTTCACCGTGATGCCTAGCTACAATGCAATATACATTGGGAAGAACTATATCCTTACATAATATTATATTCTTTAGAGATTTAGAAATAAAGAAGTATATTTACCATTGCTTAAACCGCCTGAACTGCTCTCTAGTTTTATTGGCACAAAACCACCTATGATACGCGAATCCTTGAATAAATACTTAAAATGTTTTGCCCTTATCTTGGTAAAATATTTATACTGATTGGTATTGGCACTAAAATGTCATATCTTCGTGAAAATTTTACTCCTTGTTAGAATACTATATGCACCCTTTTAAGCATATGCTCACAGAAAAATAAAACAGTTTTTTTGTTACATTTGGCTGTCGTAAGTACAGAAATACTATTATTTGAATGTTTAATTTTTTTATTCGAAAATGGTAATTTGTGCTCGTTTGAACCTATAAACTAGAGACGTGTTCAATGGGCCTAAGTGAACAAGAAATTAACATTAGATGAGATTCGACCAAATAAAAGCCTTCTTTTATTTATAATGTACAATATAAATAGATTTTTCTGGTTACCTACCTGAGGTAAAGGTGATACAATATTTTTTGTTTTTCTACTATAGGCCTAACTTTAAAAACTTACTGTAAATAAACTTTATGCCAACCCTTTACGTATCCTTTATTATTTTTTTACAAGCAGTAAAAACCTAAAATTGAAATTTTCATTTTTTTAATACACTGAAGAAGAAATGTTGAAGAAAATTCGATTAATTAGTCTAACAATTCTGCAAAATGGTTCTTAAAGTGCAAAAACTCTTAAAACATTGTAACACGAAAGAAATAGAATTTAAAAATTGTGGCAGAAAGCTCAATGAGATAAAATAAATTTAATGAGAATAAATGAACTTTCGTAAAGTAAGGATGTAGGGGAGTTAGTGTACTAACTCTAAGACTGATAATTAAATGAGAACTTCAGAAGAAAAAAGCCTTTATCCCTTATCCCGTGCAGTGCACGCCTGGAAATCTAGATTCAATATTGTTAAAGATGAAACCGTTCATTTAGTTGCAGATCTATTGAGGGTTTTGAAAACATGTAACCAATCCAGAGGATCGATGGATAGCGGTCTACACCTAACCTGCTGATTCACAATACAATCTTCTACTTGCACTCCTGTATTTTTGTTACTATGACACTATGTTTACTGACAGAACTGGAGAACTATTCCTAAAATTC
Source organism: Prosapia bicincta (assembly GCA_036971475.1). NCBI lineage: Eukaryota > Metazoa > Arthropoda > Insecta > Hemiptera > Cercopidae > Prosapia > Prosapia bicincta. The sequence continues at coordinate 157,713,380 of JBAIZL010000002.1, forward strand.
GACAGAGCACTGAACACCTTCAATGGAGCGGGGAAATTTTAAAATAGCAGCCTAGCGGCGGTGGATTTATTAACTTTAATTTTTTCCAATGGCCTGGAAGAAACCGACACGAGGAACGCGACCCGTAAGGCATAGATTTAGCAAGTGTCTCCCTTTTTTTCCAAACATACGTAAAAGAGATTAATACCTTTTATAAGACAGTGGCGTGTGTACTAGCCTAAATAAAGAAATGACTTAAATTGAGGGTTTAAATTTATTTGTGAACATTTGTTTTTATTAAAAACAATAAATTTGTTAAGTTTCATTTCGTTAATTCATATTAAAAATAACAACAAGTAATAGAATTTTAACAATCAATGTGACAATTTCTAAGACAACTATGTACTATTGTAGCCGAAACGAAACTGATTGTAAAGAGACATCCCGTGTGGTTGTACGTTGAAAGTAGATGGAGAAATGGTGGTATAAATTTCACATTGTAACACGTGACCAATTAGCGCCTGGAAGCGAACCCGTCATGAACGTGTTTGTGTAATGTTTATTTTCGATCTCTGAAGGATGACCACATCATTCAGTATTATCAGTTTTAATCGTGTGACAGGGACCATGATAGTTACTTCATGATAGTATCTATTTACTTCAGCTAGTTCATTCCCTCCAAAGATAAAAATACCAAAATAAAATCTTATTTGGTTGAATGTTTCACTTTACAAGCCATAATATTCTACCTTTATTTTACCTTCTGAAATTTTTACCCTAATTTACCAGTTGCTACTAGCATAGAGCATGACCCGTGCATCCCCATTGACGTTCGATAACTGTAAAAGACAACAACACTAAAAGACCCGAGTGATCATTTTTTCTTGTCATGTTGTCTTCTGCTAATGTTACCCCCAATCATACTTTTTCTAGTCCCGTTGAGGCACACCTTTGTATCAGCGTTTAATATTGAAGACGGTATTGGACTAAGCACCTTCCAAAACACTACGATTGATCATTTTCTAGCTTTGTCTTGTCTTCTCACATTTATACTCCAAATCATCATTTGCTACTCCCATAGAGGATCATCCGTGTATCCCCATGACGTTCGATAATGGTAAAAGACTCAGTATCATTAAAACCCCCCGAGTGATCATTTTCCATGGTTTTTTTGCCTTCTGACAATTGTACCCCAATTGACCCTTTTTCTACTCCCGTAGCGCCACACCTGTGCATCCCCTTATAATATTGAAGACGGTATTTTACTCAGCAACCTCCAAAACACTATGATTGATCATTTTCTAACTTTGTTTTGCTTTCTCACAATTATACCCCAATTCATCGTTAGCTACTCCCATAGAGGGTCACCCGTGTATCCCCATTGACGTTCGATAACGGTGAATGACTCGGCGCCATTAAAACCCATCCGAATGATCATTTTCAATTGTTTTTTGCCTTCTGACAATTGTACCCCAATTCACTAATTTTCTACTCCCGTAGAGCCACATCCGTGCATTCCTGATTAATATGGGAGACGGTATTAGACTCAGCTACCTCCAAAACACTACGATTGATCATATTCTAGCTTTGTTTTGCCTTCCCACATTTATACTCCAAATCATCATTTGCTACTCCCATAGAGGATCACTCGTGTATCCCCCTGAGGTTCGATAATGGATAAAGACTAAGCACCATTAAAACCCCCCGAGTGATAATTTTCCATGTTTTTTTTTGCCTTCTGACAGTTTTATCCCAATTGACCGTTTTGCTACTCCCGTAGCGCCACATCCGTGCATTCCCTATTAATATGGAAGACGGTATTGGACTCAGCTACCTCCAAAACACTACAATTGATCATATTCTAGCTTTGTTTTGCCTTCTCACTTTTATACTCCAAATCATTATTTACTACTCCCATAGAGGATCATCCATGTATCCTTATGACGTTCGTTAACGGTACAAGACTCAGCACCGTTAAAACCCTCCGACTGATCATTTTCTAGTTTTTTTTTGCCTTCTTTCATTTTGACCCCAATTCACTCCTTTACAACTCCCATAGAGCCCAACCCGTTCATCCCCGTTTTATTTTGTTCACAGTAGTGGACTCAGCATCCTTAAAAACACCCCAATTGATTATTTCCTAGCTTTTTTGGGGTTCTGATATTCTACCCTAATTGTTTTTTTTTTTGATACTCCTGTAGAGGCACAAACGTTTATCCCCGTCAGCTTTCGATAGTTGTACACGTTTATGAAAACTAACAACCAGGACTTATGTTAGTTGAGTAAATAATTGGCCAGCTGAAATGAAGAAAGGCCATACTAATGTTTATGTTTTCACCGTGATTACACACACCCAGTGTCTTACAGTCTAAACATTTGACTAGTCAGACAGTCGCACCATAGTGGCAACACTGTTGGTTCTCGTATCGTTAGGGGCGTGGGAATAATATACACACCGGCTGCCATATTGTTATTAGACTGAACGAAAATATACACTGGCTGCCATATTGATGCCTAAATGAAATGCTGCCGTATTGATAGTACTTCAGTCAATTTTGTATTTTTAAGATTTTATGAAATTAAAGTATATGGAGTAGTATATTGTTTATTAGAAATAAATTATACACGACGAAAAACATATATACTTCACTCTTTCAAATGGCTACCATATGGTTGCAAAATGAGATGCTGCCATATTGATAGCGGGATGTATATATATATATATATATATATATATATATATATATATATATATATATATATATATATATATTAAAACAACATAGGTTATTCAAATACAAGAATAATTATTAATTTATATTCAAAGCTTTTCTTTGGTAAACAGTACCAACATCATCAGGAATGAAAATTACAAAATGAAAATTGTAATTTTCATTCCTGATGATGTTGGTACTGTTTACCAACAAAAAGCTTTGAATATAAATTAATAAATATTCTTGTATTAGAATAACCTATGTTGTTTTAAATTATTAAACAAGAAAACGTATTATATACTTATATATAAATATATATATATATATATATATATATATATATATATATATTTATATACACGACTGAATCACAAAATTAAGAGCAAAATAAAAAGCCAATTTCTTTGCAATTTTCCATTATCCTATTTCGACTATTATTTATTTATTCGGTATTTTTTCCGATTTACAAAGCTGATGATGACCTATACTTTCTCATTCTATATATATATATCTTGTATTTCTTCACTATTGCAAGGAATCTTTCTATTATAATTTCATAGGCTATACAACTTTGAGTATTAAATCTCTAGCAATGGAAAGGTTGACTCAGTGCCAAAGTGCTGCTTTTAAAACATGAGGTCATTCAGTTCGAATCCGTCCGAAGCATCAGCTTTTGTAACTTTTGAATACAGAATAAATATTTTGTTTAAATAATAACATCAATTGGCATTCACTACAGGTTAGAAAAATGTAGCTATTTTATCTTGATTAGCTAGATAAATTCCTATTTTATTAACGATTAAAATGTATACAAGATGTATATATATATATATATATATATATATATATGGAGAGTGTGAGGTAATTAATAGAAGGAATTTAACAATGTCACATGACTTGAATGTTGCAACTATTTTAAACAAAAAATAATCCCAGTCATCGTCTTTGTGGTACACAAAGGAATATTATTACCTTCCAAACAGATCTTCCGCGTCTGAGCCGAGCACATAAACCCTTTTATCTTTACATGCAACCTAAATACGCTCCTATTCTCAATTTACGTTCAACCTCACAGTGTGCTTTAAAATGTTCATTCCTTTCTTCTACTAGAAAGAAGACAAAAATTACGGCTTCAATTTTCCAGCGAAGTCTCTTTCTTATTTGAATATACTTCGTGTGGAAAGAAAAGGCTTTGGGCTGATGAATTATTAATACGCATTGTCCTTTGAAAGGATTTATTTTACAATTCTTTTCTTTGAATTTTATAACCAAAGAGAAACGTTGGTTTTTAAAATACTTCCGCCTGTCCTAGTTCTGTTTATTACTATAATAGTGTATTGTCACTTAAAATAGTTATTAAATTTCTCAAACATTTGTTATTTTTAAGTAAAGATAATATGTTAGTTGTGTTATTAAAAATATTTATTTTTAGTTTGAACAGATTAACTAATCTAGTTTGAGATTGTAATTAACTACTAGTAACGTTCCAGTCATCAAGTTAGGGCTGGGGGTTGCGAAATGTAGTCATTATTTACTAATTTCTCATATTGTTTTCTACTACACCGTAGGTTGTTTGTGTGTTCTACTGGAATTTCTCTGTCCTCCTTATAGGCAAACATCCTCTTCCATTGAATGTCTTCTGTCACTACTAACTGATTCTAGTTAGTATGCCCTCTTGGCGCAATGTGACCGTTAACCAGAGTATCCGTTAAAAGCAAACTTAGCGAAATTAGTTCTTACTAATTCTTCTATTATCAAGGTTGATGTGTTGATTTTAAACCACATCTATAACAATCCACTCGTTTAATTAATTATTTTGTATCATTGGCGATGATGTATCCGGCACCAAAGTAATCTCCGCAGTTGCTAGCCTGAATTATTCTCCGTATACATTCAACAGGCCTGGGAACAATTTTCAACTCCGTATGAATTCTTTCTGCACTTTTGAAAGCAATGTACAGCAGTCATCTAATTTCAGGATGATCAAGCCCGTTTGTTAGAGTTTCTTAATATGTTGTGCCAAATAAGCTGGAACCCCTAACTCTGTCAAAACCTTCTATCAAGTAATGCTACAAAATATCTGAGAAACAATAAAAGTAAATGTATTGGTTGCCAAGGTAGTTTCACAAATACTAAGCCAGAATATTAAACATAAATCAGACATGTAAATCTTGAACTTAAAAATGAAGTAAAACAATAAAAAAGTTTTACCGATAATGATAGTAATTTTTTCGTATCGAAACAAGGTAGAGATTGCAATGAGTCCCCCACACTGTGTACAACAACTTACCACGTAATAAAAATATCCTTTTAAATAAATTTGTATGCAAAATTCAACTTCAACTTCAGGTACAACCTAACGTTTAACTTTGAAACTTGAAAAATCAGTCTTTGTTGGTTTTGTTTTCAGATAATAAAAGTTATTTCTTATTGTAAATTTCTTAATTACTATAAACTAAATTGTCTTAACTGTAGAATAATTATTTAGATCTCTTGCTATTCAAATAAAGCTTTATTTGTATGACAATAATTTGAACAGTTAGGATTTCTGATGACATATATTTTGGTGTAGTGTATCTATTTTTAGAAAATACGAGTTTAAATGAGTTTTAAAGTTTGTGTCAACGTTTTAATTACAGAAAAAACCGTAATTTACAATAATTTACCGACAGATTTTATCAAGAGAGTGCGAAAATTAGATGTAGTTTATCAATAACATATTTTATAAACTATTTTTAACTTTAATCGTTTTAATAATGTTTACAAAATATATATTTAACATTTATCCTATTAGCTGGTCGAATCTGGGAATAATATTCTGGCATATTTAATTACGTAGAATCATTATTTTTGTTTTGAAAAATTGCAATTATATGAAATTAGAATTAAAATCACATCAAGATTAGTTACAATCGTAAAATATCATGTTATTGTAAGAATTGCGTAAATATTTTAAAAGGGTTTGTTATAAAATATGTTTAAGTTACTTAATTGTATATAATGTTATTCCAGTAGCAACTATGTGTTGAGTCCCAGGCTTCTCGTACATACATATTCTTCTATATCTTCTTCAATAGCAATGTCTGTTGCTATATCAAAGAATCCCATATATTAAGCCCCAAAATTGTAAGGTCATCCAAAACCAGTAATTGTTATCTGCTTTCACCTATTCATTTTCCGTTTGTGTAATAAATGTAGTTACCTTCCATTAGACTATTGTTAATTCAATTTTGAAAATATAGGAACAATAGTAAATTGGTAACAATTGTATTACGTTTTTTGTAAACATTTGTTTATATATTTTTTTATGGTTTTAAGAAACAGAAATACAGTTATGTAGGTTTCAACAAAAAAAAGTTATTTTTATCAGTGAAAGTAAAGTACAGAAAAATAGAATAGATACGATTCTGTTTTTATAATTATTTCACCTTTTGTATTTTGCATTTCAAGTGCGATAGCTGTAAACTACCTTCGGTGATACAACCAAGTTATCTAGCATTTCATTTTTTTTGGGGGGGGCTTAGGACATTTACAACAAATGTAGTTTTACCCTATACTTTAGTTTCTAAATTATACAAGTATTTTATTAAATTTAGAGTAATTCCCAAGTTTTTTTTTTAATATTGCGTTCAACGATATTCAGAATAAAACCGTAACAGAGGGAATGATGTTAAAACTATGTAAATGTATGAGTGAATCAGCTGATTGCTGATCTGCCTTTGGTAGGTTAGCATATCTCACGCACGCGGTATTATGGATGTTGTCATGCCTTTAATTTATTATTTTATTCTTTTCCCTTGGATAGCAGTCATTCACAAAATAGCGGTTTCTAATTAAATCCTTCCAAATAAACTGTTTCTACTTTTCTTGACAGCAGTCATACAAAACACGTTAACATATGTTTTGAAGAAGTTAATTCTACAATTTGTGATGGTTTTCATTTATTTTTTTATATGATTTTAATTAGGAACTGTAATGAGTATTAAATGTTTTGTTTGTATAAAGCGTTTATTTTGAAATTAAAAAAAAAAAACTTCCAGTGACCAATAAAATTGTATCTGTGGTAAATTCAAAACCCTCAAAACTATTATAAATGTCTCCATTTAGGAATATGCAGGTATTTGTTATTCAGTGCTATGCTGTAATAAATAGTTTTTTTGCCGTTATTCCTTGAAAGATTGCTTTTATATTTTTGCCTCTTTTACACGATTACTGTAATTATGTTTTACACTATTAACTTGTAATAATGTAAACTCCATCATTACGGCTCAAGACCTAAGTCAGTTACTCACTAAATTAAATAATTGTGTCAGCCAAATACTAAGGAAGAAGAAATCTCAGCCGAAACTAGTAGACAATATATTAATATACTAGTATCTAGTGAAGATTAGGTAAAGTTTTAACATTTAGCGATGTAAATCGATATTTAAAAACTCTGAATTTATAATTATACAAGTTTAGTAGCTAATAACGGTGTTTCTCCTAACATATATTCGTATAATTAAATTAATCGAATTCAGTCAGATACCACACGTCAAACATGCTCTTGCACTTTTATAACAATAAAACAATGCTAGTTATATAAAACTTATAAAGCCGCTAGCGAAACAGAGGTTGTATATATATATATATAATAAATTAGAAACTTTTCAAAAACAAGAATACATTAAATGAATATATTATTTTTAATAATATATTAAGAATAAATTATACTTTAAGATATATAGACTATATATATATATATATATATATATATATATATATATATATATATATATATATATATATTATTCTTAATACTTTAAGAATAATATATTCATTAAAAGTATTCTTGTTTTTGAAATGTTTTTAATTTATTAACTATATTACAAGAAAACATATCACCATATTTAATATATATATATATATATATATATATATATATATATATATATATTTTAAAACAACATAGGTCATTCAAATACAAGAATATTTATTAATTTATATCTAAAGCTTTTCGTTGGCAAACAGTACCAACATCATCAGAATTTTCATTCCTGATGATGTTGATACTGTTTGCCAACGAAAAGATTTGGATATAAATTAATAAATATTCTTGTATTTGAATAACCTATGTTGTTTTAAATTATTAAACAAGAAAACGTATTATATATATATATATATATATATATATATATATATATATATATATATATATATATATAATGCGTTTTCTTGTTTAATAATTTAAAACAACATAGGTTATTCAAATACAAGAATATTTATTAATATTCTATATTATATATATATATATATATATATATATAATAATATATATATATATATATATATAATGTTCCACTAACCAATGATATACTAGTTACATTTTTCTCAACTTTCTTGTGTGCTTAATAATGGCTTTAGTTACCATATATATTTGCAGGCGGTTGTGCCTTCGTTGGTTTAATACTTCTAAAGATGGCATCCACTTGAATGTCGTTATATAATTACCTATCATAAATGTTTGTTAGTTAATACAAGTAGCTAAGTCCTAGTCAAAATATAAAAACAGTCCATATTAGATTCTGTTTGCTAAATTTACTAGAAATGCTTTAATAAGAATTCTCTAAAAGGCAACATTTAATATTTTTAAAGAACATAGCGAGCTTAAGAGAGTAATAATTTTAACTGAAGTTTTCCACTTCTTCAACTCAATTTAAACCCATGGAGACTACTTTCAACTTAATGTTTTATTGGGCTACGAAGGTAATGTTTTTTATAATTTATATCAGCAATAAACGTCTTTACAATTTGTGCACTTTGGAGTTCAGCTTGTATTCAATTTATTAGTTTTTATGTTTCGATTAAAATGGTAAAATTATTTACCCGTAACCTCAAACCCGTATTAAAGTAACCTCAAAAAGTTTTAGAGCAATACAATAGTACGGAAGTGAAAATCGCAATTGAATTGTTTTTATTGAAGGGCTCTAAGTAATATAGCCTTATTTATATAAGTTAGTGACAGATCACAGACAATTAAGTCATGCTTTTTTTATAAAAAAAAACATGAAATAATAATTTGTGATCTATCATTAGTCTATATAAAAAATTATAGTTATTAAGAGTCATTAAATAAAAATATTACTTATTTATAGTTGAAGGTAAAATATAAGAGACGAAATGAAACCATTAGAAGGTTTCTTGAGAGAAAAACAGTCGGTGGTAACGAAGGGAAATGTATTATTATATAATAATAGTTGTATTGTGTTTGTTTTGGACATAAATATCTACGAATAGCCAAAATAACTGATACCATATTACAGGATTTGGTTATTTTTAGTATCTGATTCAGATAAATACTCGATTTCTGACAGATTATCTACGCAAACCGATGATGTTGTTAGGATGAGTGTTTGTTGAAAATGAACTTCAAGCTAATAAAAAATAAAACTTTTAAGAAGAACGAAAATTAATGAATTTTTAAAAGTGTTAATTTACTCTATTTAAGAGATCGTTTATGGTAAGAGAGTTTTGTCTTATAAAATTAAATTTAGAAAAAAACAACAAATAGTTTTAATGTAAGAAATACATCTTCTGTCAGAAGGGAAGATTGGATTTGTAAAATAGTAAACGTATTATGAGTAACAGAGTTTTGTGTCTTTTATAAGTTGAAAATAGCTTAGTTTGTTTAGCGTTAATTTGACTTTTGTTCCAGGAAGATCAACACTAAATTTTTAAAATATAAAATGCCTTTTTTTTAATTACTTTAGAATACTAATTATGATAATTAAAATAAAATCACTCATTAAAATAAAATCGATAAAAAAGGCCTTTCGGAGTGAAATATTTATATTTATGAGCTCTGTATATACGCTATTAGAATGTAATAATTTAAATAAACAAATCCTCTTAGTAAAAAAATAGAAATATAAACTGCTATGTACATTTCAATTGCAACTATCTTCAGAGGAAATTATTATACAAAATTTTTATAATTTTGTATTGTATTTTTTTATAATATATTCTATTGAAGATTATTGGTTTGCAATTATGAGGTGTTGTTTATTTAAATTATAGGCTACGCCATTATAGTTTCAAGCAGTTACACTAAACTAATGATTGTGAAATTCCGTAAGAAATATATTTTTTTACAATTCTTATTATTACCATCTCTAATAAAATATTATTATAATGTGGCACTTATAAATATTATTTTATTTACATTTTTGTACTAATATTGTAATAATGATATTTAGTTTCTGTACAAAATTTGTGTACTAACAATACTAATATTTTTATCTTACAAAAAGTAGCTTGATGTATTTAAAAATGTTAATATTTATACACACACACACACACACAAACACACACACACACACACACACACACACACACATATATATATATATATATATATATATATATATATATATATATGTATATATATTAAGATAGTAAATATACCTTTAAATGTACTTATAACCCTTACGTACGTAACATAAAAGAACTTTGAGTACGCAACAAGTACCTGTAGTCGATCCGCGCGTTAAACTCACGACCCAGTAACCCCGAGGATGCGACAGAGACCTAACCTCCTGGACCGACGCGCACTGACGACTGAAGCGACGCCGCGCTGAAGCCATCGATTTTAAGCGCAAATGGCAGAGCACCACATTAAGCAAGCGCATTGTAGCCTAAAAACCGCCACTGAATCATTTATCTAGCCAGTGTTCTATTGAAGCTTAATACTGAATGGATCTGTGTGTGAGGCATTCGCAGTAAAGATCGACTGTTGTCACGATACAGTGCGATACAAACACTTGTTTGAAGAGGGTTTGCGAAGATAATAATTATATTATCTTTGCAATTAATATAATGCAAGATAACGCAATAACAAACTTGAAAAACAATTCAAAGTAAAAGATAATTTCTTACTTGTCCAATTCACTTTGTGAATTGTTAATACAGTACATTCACTCTCCGTGTCGTATCACTAATACAAGTATTTAAAATTTAGGGCAAAATGAAATATATTTATACTTTTTTCGAAAAGTATACTGTTCTTTTTTTGAAAGATATTAAGACTATATTTTGTATAGTTATTTATTATCAATACTCATAACTTTACACTTATACAATTAACTTAACTCATACAATTACACTTTATCTTTTAATTCCAGCTAGGTTGTAAATTGGCATTAATTACAAGACAAGAACATTAACAATTTCCTTTTGAAACATATTAGAGATTTCACATTTTTATAAAATAAACAATTTAAAATGATTCGAATATAATTAAAACATTTTTATACTAAAATAACAATAATAATTAGGAAGAAGAAATGACGGTAAAATTGTTTTATTGTAACCATGTTCTGCCTTTATAATCACTGTCAATAAATAATATTTTGACTCTTTCACCTTTCTCTGTGTGTCTGACTCTCTCTTTCTCACGCGCTCTCTCTCTCTCTTTTCTCTCTCTATTTTTCTCTCAAAGAATCTAATTGTTGATATATCAGTCAATTATTTCAGAAATTTGCATGAAAACAGGAAGAGATTCCTTCGACCTCAGAAAAGGTTTTGTTTTTAACAAACTCATATCTTTAGCAGACTACTAAACATCTGTCCAAACGTAAGTAAGCCTATCTCAACCAATGCTGACGATATAAACAAAATAAATTCACAATCCTATGATGTCGTTTAAATGACGGCGATTATTGGAAAAGGCAACTTCGTACATGAATCCAGAAAAGGCCTATTTTAGAACCGTCATTTGAAATAAAAACCATCATTAGTTTTGTCCTTTCTTTGTGGAACATGAATAGGGCCCTACATTACCATTTATGTAAAAAGACTTTCTTCCTCTAGGCCGGGATTCAACAGGTCGCAAGAATTTCCGTAGTTGTATGAAACTGCAACCTTCCGTGGGATTCCATGCCGTAATCTGTAAAACAGCTATCATCTGACCACACAAGACATTGGAGACAAGCTTGGTTCTTACAACGAAAGTTTATTATTCTTAAAAATAAAGAAGGCAAACGCCTGACTGTTCCTACGTCAGATGTCACGATCACATTACTCGTAACAAGTAATATAAAATTCCTACTTAGATCAACAAAGAAAACTATTGTTTTAGTATTTTATTAAATTATTGCAATATTGAAAATAAAATAACATAACTTATGTGTTAAAACAATTGTCCTACCACATAACTTATAACTTAAAATCATTTTTTTATTGAAATCATATGTTATCACTTTTTTGAAGCCAAATGGGACAAAATAACTATATTTCAAACTTTGCCTCTTTTGTAAAACGTTTTTCTCCCATATAAAACTACAGTAAACTCCCGATTATCCGTGGAATAGGGTGGCCCGGCAACACCGGATAACGAATTCCCCGGATAATCCGCTATATAGAAAAAATACGCAAAACGATCGATAATCGATTATTATACCATAAGTTACACAAATAATGACCCCGGTTAATGCAATTCACAAATAATCTTCAGAAGACAAAATAAATACAGAAAATAATTTAAAATGTCGATGTATTTGACGGATTATAACATGTACATTTATATGTCTAACTATTTACAATACGTACATAAGTATATCTCAAAAGTAAGTATGTATGTACATATGTAATTTCCTTTACACATAATACTTTCACTTTTTAACAAAAAAATCTGTCACTTACGTCTGTTTTTTGTGAGCATTGATTTAGCTTTAATGTGTGATCTAAGTTTCTTGAGAACCATTTTGTCGCACAGTGTCTACTTGTGCCACGTGTGTCAAAAAGCCATAAAGATCGATAATGTATATGACAGACATGGATAATGCATATGTCACTTCCTAGACTATTTATAGTCGAGATTAGTTGACATTTGTTTACAATCTTATGATACACATTAGGTTTCCAGGCGTCCAAGCATTTTGTCATTGTCTCATTATATAGTAGCTGCTCGCCCCTTTTATTACGCTGGCCCGCGTCGGGATGCTTCCTTTTCAATGTAAAAATTATTACGTACATATTTACATATCTATTCCCTTCATCTTAACTTCTATTAAGCCTTATATGTATTTACGTCGTAATTCACCGTTTGGAAATTTAAACACATGAATCTGATTGTAATAAAAATTGGATATTTGTAAGACAATGGCAGACACCGGATAATCCGCAAACCGGTTAATCCGCCCACGGATAATCGGGAGTTTACTGTATATTAACTCATCAAATTTAAAGAATGAATTATTATTATAAATAAATATATATAAACTTGAGGGGCTGAAAGAAGAGTATTTTATTATCGATTAAAATTTTGAACAAGATACATTTATATACATATATAAATTGAAAAATAGTTCCCCGGACGAGTAGGAACAATATTCTGACATGGGAGAACATAAAACCAACTACTGATAGCCATGGTAAAATAACATACCGAATGTGCAGCCGGGAAAATGGATCAATTCGATCCAATACAGGCGAGACGGCTGGTAGGTACGACTCTTTCTATTAAAACATTCTCATTAAACATGAGTTAAAAAAAAACACAAAAATATAATATGTTTGGCAGGGTAATCTGTAATCAGTATCATGTATGTAATCTTGTATTACAAATAAATGGCTTAATATTTTAACACTTCAACTAATTTCCATTTGTTGTGACGGTATCAAAGTTACATAAACAGTAGAACAAACATAATCGTAGTATGTACTTATTGGTAATATGGGGAATATGTAAATATACACTACAGACTCAAAAAGGCAAAACACGGAGCTGTATAGGCAATTAAACGTCATTAGCACGGTTGACTGTTGACGGCTGGCGGTTAACACTGAAGTTAAATTGCCTAACAACCACAAGTTGTTCCCCAATAAATACTGATTTTATGATGCAGAGTACTCAAAGCAAATACTTTTAAAAGATACACTTACATAGATAAAATAAAAATTAAATTATATACCATATAAACAAATGAAAATGTTTACATAATATTAGTTTACATTTAACTGGAGAAATTTGATCCACATATACTATTACTAAAGTAAGATTAAATTAACCGTTAAATAATTACTGCCATAAGGTAATAAACATTGGTTTTCGTTATAATTTAAGCCTCATACAAATTCTATCTTGTTTTAAAAACGAACATATTGTGTTAGTATTTTTAATGTTGTAAAGTATTATTTAAAAATATATAAGCAATTACATGATAAAAATAAATATGTTTACTGCTAGTATTATTGTTTTATTTGTAATATATTATTATATTGCCATAATATATATACATGACTATTTGGCTATACATTAATTATATCAGTAGTGGATATAGATTTCCTGAAATGGAAAATGTGAAATTAATTAAAGAAGTAAACAAATGATTAAAATGAATGTAATAATAGAAATTAATTAAAGAACTAATTAAAATAACATGAAAATCCCAAACTCTTTACAAGGTCATTCAGGTCATGGCAATAATGACATACAAGTAGTCAAATACAAAGAAATACAAATGAGCATGAGATTTAAATGTAGTATATATGATTTAATTTTTAGACAAAAAATTGTTCTATCGCTTATTTTTCCAGGTGAGGCTAATACATTTAATATTATCGGAAACTTTTATTACACACACACACACATACATACACACACACACACACACACACACACACACACACACACACACACACAAATACATACATACACACACACACACACACACACACACACACACACACACACACACACACACACACACACACACACACACACACACACACACACATATATATATATATATATATATATATATATATATATATATATATATTAAAAACAACTAAGGCTAATCAAATCACAGTAAACCAGAAATATACAAATACAATTTTTCAAATCATTATATTAATAATATGCACATATTTCCTTAATTGAAAATATTAAACTTATAAAAGACATTATTAAAGGATTAAGAGTGAACTTATTTAAAGCTATCCAAATATATAAATACAGTAATAATAACAAACTATTAAATTAAGAGATACATTCTAAATTTGCACTATATTCAATGACTATAATGTTACGGCAAGAAGATGAACTTGGCAATTTGTAATAAATTTGGCAACAATATTGATTTTAATTTAACATACATTTTATATCTTACATTTTTTTTCTTATTCATTCCTCATAATGTTGGTACTGTTTATCGACGAAAACCTTTGAATAGAAATTAATAGTTATGTTTGTATTTGAATAACCTCAGTTGTTTTTGACTATTATACATGAAACACATTCTATATATGTATCAATACACTAATTTGAAATTTCACTAATTTGTATTTTGCGCCTTTTTGTAAACACAGCTTAAATTTTTTGAATATTGCTAGTATCTCCAGATGTTCAAATGGAATTAATTGCTTACCGTCTGTTTTCGTTTATAAGTGAAGCTTGGTGTGGCAGACCATTTTTCGGGCTACGGGCACTTAGAAGTCTACCGTTGACGCCATTCGTCACATCCAAGCCTCTGAATGCGCTCCATTGACTAATGTTTCCTGTGACTTAAAGTGCACCTTTCAAGTTTATTTGTCCTTCGTTAAAATTTCACCTCTCTAATGCCATAAATAAACCAGGTCTTCCCTGCAGAGTCACGCTAATTTTAATGATTTTGTTATTTTTTTAATACTCAAAGCAATTACGGTTCGTGTAGTTTCGAGTAGTACCAACACAAGTCTAACTTAGAATCCTTTCATAGTCATGAAATACATTACATTATTCATTGCAATAAGATAGGAGGTTAAGACACGGGTAAAGACAGAGCATCAAGATATGTTAAGACAGAATGATGAGGTGTGGTAATAAGACAGAATAATAAGAGGTGAATATATAGTCTTATTACCTTTAATATAATTTTTATGTATAGAATATGAACATCATAATTTTTCCGCAGAAAGTACGGCTAGTTAATTTTTTTCACATTTTAAATGTTGGTCTGTAAAGGCGTGTGTAGCTTAAACTGGGCGTGCAATAGATACAGCGCACTGCACTACGTCTATAGATTTGGTTGTAATTTCATACAATACTGGATACCTATATTAAAATATACCTATGATGTATCCAATCAGGATAGATTTGGTTGTAATTTCATATATTACCGGATACCTATATTAAAATATACCTATGATGTATCCAATCAGGATAGATTTGGTTGTAATTTAATACATTACTGGATACCTATATTAAAATATACCTATGATGTATCCAATCAGGATAGATTTGGTTGAAATTTCATACATTACTGGATACCTATATTAAAATATATCTATGAAGTATCCAATCAGGATAGATTTGGTTTTTAATTTCATACATTACTGGATACCTATATTAAAATATACCTATGGTGTATCCAAACAGGATAGACTTGGTTGTAATTTCATACATTACTGGATACCTATATTAAAATATACCTATGAAGTATCCAATCAGGATAGATTTTTTTGTAATTTTATGCATTACTGGATACCTATATTAAAATATACCTATGATGTATCCAATCAGGATAGATTTGGTTGAAATTTCATACATTACTGGATACCTATATTAAAATATACCTATGAAGTATCCAATCAGGATAGATTTGGTTTGTAATTTCATACATTAATAGATACCTATATTAAAATACACCTACGATGTATCCAATCAGGATAGATTTGGTTGTAATTTCATACATTACTGGATACCTATATTAAAATATACCTACGATGTATCCAATCAGGATAGATTTGGTTGTAATTCCATACATTACTGTATACCTATATTAAAATATCCCTACGATGTATCCAATCAGGATAGATTTGGTTGTAATTTCATACATTAATGGATACCTATATTAAAATATACCTATGAAGTATCCAATCAGGGTAGATTTGGTTGTAATTTCATACATTAATAGATACCTATATTAAAATATAACTACGATCTATCCAATCAGGATAGATTTAATTGTAATTTCATACATTAATGGATAACTATATTAAAATATATCTTTGATGTATCCAATCAGGATAGATTTGGTTGTAATTTCATACATTACTGGATACCTATATTAAAATATACCTATGATGTATCCAATCAGAATAGATTTGGTTGTAATTTCATATATTACTGGATACCTATATTAAAATATACCTATGATGTATCCAATCAGGATAGATTTGGTTGTAATTTCATACATTACTGGATAACTAAATTAAAATATACCTATGAAGTATCCAATCAGGATAAATTTGGTTTGTAATTTCATACATTACTGGATACCTATATTAAAATATACCTATGATGTATCCAATACGGATAGATTTGGTTGTAATTTCATACATTAATGGATACCTATATTAAAATATACCTATGAAGATCCAATCAGGATAGATTTGGTTGTAATTTCATACATTACTGGATACCTATATTAAAATATACCTATGATGTATCCAATCAGAATAGATTTGGTTGTAATTTCATACATTACTGGATACCTATATTAAAATATACCTACGTTGTATTCAATCAAGATAGATTTGGTTGTAATTTCATACATTACTGGATACCTATATTAAAATATACCAATTATGTATTCAATCGGATAGATTTTGTTGTAATTTTATACATTACTGGATACCTATAATAAAATATACCTATGATGTATCTAATCTGGATAGATTTGGTTGAAATTTCATATATTACTGTATACCTATATTAAAATATACCTATGATGTATCCAATCAGGATAGATTTTGGTTGTAATTTCATACATTAATATATACCTATATTAAAATATACCTACGATCTATCCAATCAGGATAGATTTGGTTGTAATTTCATACATTACTGGATACCTATATTAAAATATACCTACGATGTATCCAATCAGGATAGATTCGGTTGTAATTTCATACATTACTGGATACCTATATTAAAATATACCTACGATGTATCCAATCAGGATAGATTTGGTTGTAATTTCATACATTACTGGATACCTATATTAAAATATACCTACGTTGTATTCAATCAAGATAGATTTGGTTGTAATTTCATACATTACTGGATACCTATATTAAAATATACCAATTATGTATTCAATCGGATAGATTTTGTTGTAATTTTATACATTACTGGATACCTATAATAAAATATACCTATGATGTATCTAATCTGGATAGATTTGGTTGAAATTTCATATATTACTGTATACCTATATTAAAATATACCTATGATGTATCCAATCAGGATAGATTTGGTTGTAATTTCATACAATAATATATACCTATATTAAAATATACCTACGATCTATCCAATCAGGATAGATTTGGTTGTAATTTCATACATTACTGGATACCTATATTAAAATATACCTACGATGTATCCAATCAGGATAGATTTGGTTGTAATTTCATACATTACTGGATACCTATATTAAAATATACCTACGATGTATCAAATCAGGATAGATTTGGTTGTAATTTCATACATTACTGGATACCTATATTAAAATAACCATACGATGTATCCAATCAGGATAGATTTGGTTGTAGTTTCATACATTACTGGATACCTATAATAAAATATACCTATGATGTATCCAATCAGAATAGATTTGGTTTTAATTTCATACATTACTGGATACCTATATTAAAATATACCTATTATGTATTCAATCAGGATATATTTTGTTGTAATTTTATACATTAGTTAATACCTATATTAAAATATACCTATGATGTATCTAATATGGATAGATTTGGTTGAAAGTTCATATATTACTGGATACCTATATTAAAATATACCTATGATGTATCCAATCAGGATAGATTTGGTTGTAATTTTATGCATTACTGGATACCTATATTAAAATATACCTATATGTATCCAATCAGGATAGATTTGGTTGAAATTTCATACATTACTGGATAACTATATTAAAATATACCTATGAAGTATCCAATCAGGATAAATTTGGTTTGTAATTTCATACATTACTGGATACCTATATTAAAATATACCTATGGTGTATCCAATCAGGACAGATTTGGTTGTAATTTCATACATTACTGGATACCTATGTTAAAATATACCTACGATGTATCCAATCAGGATAGAATTGGTTGTAATTTCATACATTACTGGATACCTATATTAAAATATACCTACGATGTATCCAATCAAGATAGATTTGGTTGTAATGTCATACATTACTGGATACCTATATTAAAATATATCTATTATGTATTCAATCAGGATAGATTTTGTTGTAATTTTATACATTACTGGATACCTATATTAAAATATACCTATGATGTATCTAATCTGGATAGATTTGGTTGAAATTTCATATATTACTGTATACCTATATTAAAATGTACCTATTATGTATCCAATCAGGATAGATTTGGTTGTAATTTCATACATTATTATATACCTATATTAAAATATACCTACGATGTATCCAGTCAGGATAGATTTGGTTGTAATTTCATACATTACTGGATACCTATATTAAAATATACCTACGATGTATCCAATCAGGATAGATTTGGTTGTAATTTCATACATTACTGGATACCTATATTAAAATATACCTACGATGTATCCAATCAGGATAGATTTGGTTGTAATTTCATACATTACTGGATACCTATATTAAAATATACCTACGATGTATCCAATCAGGATAGATTTGGTTGTAATTTCATACATTACTGGATACCTATATTAAAATATACCTACGTTGTATTCAATCAAGATAGATTTGGTTGTAATTTCATACATTACTGGATACCTATATTAAAATATACCAATTAAGTATTCAATCGGATAGATTTTGTTGTAATTTTATACATTACTGGATACCTATAATAAAATATACCTATGATGTATCTAATCTGGATAGATTTGTTTGAAATTTCATATATTACTGTATACCTATATTAAAATATACCTATGATGTATCCAATCAGGATAGATTTGGTTGTAATTTCATACAATAATATATACCTATATTAAAATATACCTACGATCTATCCAATCAGGATAGATTTGGTTGTAATTTCATACATTACTGGATACCTATAATTAAATATACCTACCATGTATCCAATCAGGATAGATTTGGTTGTAATTTCATACATTACTGGATACCTATATTAAAATATACCTACGATGTATCAAATCAGGATAGATTTGGTTGTAATTTCATACATTACTGGATACCTATATTAAAATAACCATACGATGTATCCAATCAGGATAGATTTGGTTGTAGTTTCATACATTACTGGATACCTATAATAAAATATACCTATGATGTATCCAATCAGAATAGATTTGGTTTTAATTTCATACATTACTGGATACCTATATTAAAATATACCTATTATGTATTCAATCAGGATATATTTTGTTGTAATTTTATACATTAGTTAATACCTATATTAAAATATACCTATGATGTATCTAATATGGATAGATTTGGTTGAAAGTTCATATATTACTGGATACCTATATTAAAATATACCTATGATGTATCCAATCAGGATAGATTTGGTTGTAATTTTATGCATTACTGGATACCTATATTAAAATATACCTATGATGTATCCAATCAGGATAGATTTGGTTGAAATTTCATACATTACTGGATAACTATATTAAAATATACCTATGAAGTATCCAATCAGGATAAATTTGGTTTGTAATTTCATACATTACTGGATACCTATATTAAAATATACCTATGGTGTATCCAATCAGGACAGATTTGGTTGTAATTTCATACATTACTGGATACCTATATTAAAATATACCTACGATGTATCCAATCAGGATAGAATTGGTTGTAATTTCATACATTACTGGATACCTATATTAAAATATACCTACGATGTATCCAATCAAGATAGATTTGGTTGTAATGTCATACATTACTGGATACCTATATTAAAATATATCTATTATGTATTCAATCAGGATAGATTTTGTTGTAATTTTATACATTACTGGATGCCTATATTAAAATATACCTATGATGTATCTAATCTGGATAGATTTGGTTGAAATTTCATATATTACTGTATACCTATATTAAAATGTACCTATGATGTATCCAATCAGGATAGATTTGGTTGTAATTTCATACATTAATATATACCTATATTAAAATATACCTACGATGTATCCAGTCAGGATAGATTTGGTTGTAATTTCATACATTACTGGATACCTATATTAAAATATACCTACGATGTATCCAATCAGGATAGATTTGGTTGTAATTTCATACATTACTGGATACCTATATTAAAATATACCTACGATGTATCCAATCAGGATAGATTTGGTTGTAATTTCATACATTACTGGATACCTATATTAAAATATACCTACGATGTATCCAATCATGATAGATTTGGTTGTAATTTCATACATTACTGGATACCTATATTAAAATATACCTACGATGTATCAAATCAGGATAGATTTGGTTGTAATTTCATACATTACTGGATACCTATATTAAAATAACCATACGATGTATCCTATCAGGATAGATTTGGTTGTAATTTCATACATTACTGGATACCTATAATAAAATATACCTATGATGTATCCAATCGGAATAGATTTGGTTTTAATTTCATACATTACTGGATACCTATACTAAAATATACCTATTATGTATTCAATCAGGATATATTTTGTTGTAATTTTATACATTAGTTAATACCTATATTAAAATATACCTATGATGTATCTAATATGGATAGATTTGGTTGAAATTTCATATATTACTGGATACCTATATTAAAATATACCTATGATGTATCCAATCAGGATAGATTTTTTTGTAATTTTATGCATTACTGGATACCTATATTAAAATATACCTATGATGTATCCAATCAGGATAGATTTGGTTGAAATTTCATACATTACTGGATACCTATATTAAAATATACCTATGAAGTATCCAATCAGGATAGATTTGGTTTGTAATTTCATACATTACTGGATACCTATATTAAAATATACCTATGGTGTATCCAATCAGAATAGATTTGGTTGTAATTTCATACATTACTGGATACCTATATTAAAATATACCTACGATGTATCCAATCAGGATAGATTTGGTTGTAATTTCATACATTACTGGATACCTATATTACAATATACCTACGATGTATCCAATCAGGATAGATTTAGTTGTAATTTCATACATTACTGGATACCTATATTAAAATATACCTATGATGTATCCAATCAGGATAGATTTGGTTGTAATTTCACACATTACTGGATACCTATATTAAAATATACCAATGATGTATCCAATCAGGATAGATTTGGTTGTAATTTCATACATTACTGGATACCTATATTAAAATATACCTATGATGCATCCAATCAGGATAGATTTGGCTGTAATTTTGGTAAATAATGAGACTTATTGCCGATACAGAAAATTGCAACCAAATCTATCCGGACTGGATGCTTCATAGGTATATTCTAATATAGGTATCTAGTAATGTTGTATAAAATTATAACAAGACTCACAAACTAATCATTTAGTTAATCTTAGGCGGTTCAATGACAAAGTCATCATCATCAGCGAGTGTTGCTAACACAAATTCTAATTTACTAACTAAGGTGAAAGTAAGGTTACAATTCTATTTATATTCAATTATATTTATACTGTGGCAACACCTGTCAAAACAAGATTTATTAAAATTACTTCGTATATGATACATCAAATAGAAATTTTATACCTAGCTTAATAATTACAAATATAATTCTTATCCATACACATAATTACATAAAAACAAAATATATAATTATTATTTCAGTATTTTTATTATTTTAATATTTTAATCAAAAAGTTACAATGTGTTACACTCTTAACATAGAATTTTTATAAAGTTAACTGTCTTATCTATAGGTATACCTGGGTAAAGTGATACAACATCAAATGAAACACGCAATTCATTAGACGATTTCACACAATATCACACAAAAAAGCAGCGTTCAATTCTATGGTGTATCGTTTAATTAATTTTCCCTTATCAGAAAACAATTATAAAAGTGAGCTGAATTAAAATTATAGTGTAGCAAGGTTCAATGGATACAATGAAATGTTTATAAATGAAATCCACAAAAAGATGAAAAAAAATACAATAAGAAAACTGAGAAGTACGTTAAAAAAACAATAATGGAAAAAAATGTTTACAAATAACTCACCATCCACTACTGTCTAATAAAATGAGAAAATCTCTGGGAAGAAATAGCAAGTGACAATTAACACTGCAAACAACCTAAAGAAGTTCTTAATGGAACTATAAGACGCCATACCTAATAAAGAAAAGTCAGGAATCTACTGCCTGAAGAAAAGGAACTGTCCTATGAAATATATATAGGATAAACAAAAAGAAATAATTAAACTAGGGATAAAGAACATTTTTCCACGTTAAATATAACAGAACAGAAAAATCTGCAATGGCGAAACATTGTTTAGAGGAAGATCACGAATTTAAAGTAGCAATGTAACCCTGGTAAAAAACGTTGTTAAGTGTAGTGAATTGGATGCGTGGGAAACTTTGTATATTAATAGCAATAAAATTAACATTGCACATATTGAGTCACGCCCTATTACAATTCTATATTATTGTAATCAGTGTGACACATTGTAACTTTTTGGTTAAAATATTGAAATAATAACAATACTAAAATATCAATTATCTATTTTGTTTATATGTAATTATGTGTATGGATAAAATGTTTATTGTAATTAATAAATTAGGTATACAATTTCTATTTGATGTATCATGTTCGAAGAATTATTAGTAACTGTTGTTTTATATAGAATTGAAACCTTACTTTCACCTTAGTTGTAAGTTAGGGTTTGTAGTAGCAACTCTCACTGATGATGATGACTTTATCATTGAACGCGTATGAGTAAATAAATGACTATTGTGTGAATCTTGTTTATGTATTTTATTTGTTATTTACATTTTAAATGTAATGTTAAAATAAATTGACTTTGATGTGGTGCTACTGCGCGCCCGGTACAAGTTATAGACGCTATTACAGTCCAACATTTAAAATGTGACAAAATTACCTTTCTGTACTTTTGAAAGAAAGAACGTTGATATTCTTGTTTTACACATTAAAATATATAATAGGAAACAGAAAATGAAAAAGGTCATTAAGTGGTAAGGTAAGAACACAAAATAATAAGGTAAGGTAAGCAAACATATCATAATAAGACAGATTACTAGATATCAACATATCGAGTAATATTAAAATGTTCCGTCCTTTAAGCTATTCCAAAATAATAACACTCTATAATGCATGTAGGAATTCATGACTGTACTATCATCTCATAGTTATTGTGTTTCCTACTGTAAATGTTTCGTGTTACTTGATACTCTTCAACGTTGACTCTCTAAGCCAGGGATACTCACTACGCGGCCCGCGGGCCGCATGCGGCCCTCGGGACGATTTTTTGCGGCCCTTAGATGGTTAGGATTGAAGTCAAAATATTTTATAACTTCAATAAATATTATATTTATTTACTGAGTGTTTTGAAAATCTGTCGTTGTTTTACTAAACTTAATTAATTACTCAAACTACTGAAGTTAAAAACCCCGCCCGCTGTATCTTTGCCTCGGGCTTTACTGACGCTTAGCAAGCAATAGTATCGGCAACACCGCAAAGCAACGCAACTTAACGTGTGAGCGTTGCCAAACAGTGCAAGTCCCAGGCGCAGCTTAGCAGAGCCAATCAGCAGTCGGTGGCAATGACCTTGGGAGAGCGCCTAACGTCCCCCACAACCCCGTCATCCCCACAACAGTGGCTGTGGTGCTGGCCAGTTACTGTTTGTCTTTAGTGGAGTCAGGTGTCAGTGGAGAGTAAGATCTAATTTAGTGCAGACGTATATATAAGTCGCGCTAGTGTCAATGTGATTTAATGTTAGTGCGGTTAACTTTATCGATTGAACATATTATTTTACGAAAATAACATTCAGTTTAGTGATTGAATTTTAAAATTAAATATGGCAGGAGTGTATTCAAAGGGACGGAAACGAAAACTGGATGATGAAAACCGTGAGTTTCAAGCTGAGTGGGAGGAGGTAAGAAAGAAGGGACTGCCATATGTTTGATATGTCGTGAAACTGTGAATGGCAACAAACGTTATAATCTGAACAGACATTATACTTCAATTCATTCTCAATTTGAAGACAAATTCCCGACAAATTCCCGACAAAATCTAAAATCCGAGAGGAAAAATTGCAATCACTGAAAAAGTCTTATGCTTCTAAACGTAGTGTCTTATTTAAAGCAATTAACAAAAATGAGCTTACTACAAAAGCATCCTATCAAGTCACTGAAATTTTAGCTCAAAAGATGAAACCGTTTTCTGATGCAGAAATTGTAAAAGAATGTGTTGTCACAGTTTGCAAAATTTTGTTTTCACAATTTTCTAACAGTAAACAAATATTGGAAGAAGTTTCCAAACTTCAGTTGTCTGACTCAAACGTGCATGAGACGGTCGCAGGATTTAGCAGCAAATATTGCACTTAATCTTACTGATGAACTGCAGCAAAGCAAATATTTTAGTCTTGCACTCGATTCATCCACAGATATAACCTCAATTTCTCAATTACTGTTGTTCGTGAAGTATATATCCAAGGATTGTGTTATCAAAGAAGAATTTTTGGGCAAGCTTCCCATGACTGGACAGACTCGAGGTGTTGATTTTTTTAACGCAATAGTAAGTTTTTTTTAAATAGCTTGGCATTGATTTGAAAAGAGTTATTTCTGTGTGTACTGATGGTTGCCCATCAATGTTAGGACGAAATGTAGGATTTGTTCAGTTGTTGAAAAACCATTTGGGAAATGAAAACTTATTGAGTTTTCACTGTATAATTCATCAAGAAAGCTTAGCTGTTAAATTTGGTGAAAATTTCAGCTGTGTTATGAAAGACATTGTTAAGATCGTGAATTTCATAAGATCAAATGAACTGAATCACAGAACTTTTCAAGAGTTTTTGAAAGAACTTATTTCGCAATACAGGGATGTGCTTTACCACACAGAAGTTAGATGGCTGAGTAAGGGTAAAGTTTTGGAACGTTTCTTCAGCATTCGACATGAGATTTCTTTGTTTTTGGCTACAAAGAACAAAGAGTACCCTGAAGTTTATAATTTTAGTTGGTGGCTTAAAGTAGCGTTTCTTACTGACACAGTGGGCATTATGAATGAAACGCTGACTAAATTGCAAGGAGACTATAATAACATTGTAACTAAGATGATGAGTATCGTATTTGCACATGAACAAAAACTCAATATGTGTATTGAAGAACTATCAAACAGTGATTATTCCAGCTTCCCTTCAGTTAAAACACTGTTTGATGAAAATCCTGATAAAAGTAAAAATGTTTCCGATTTACTAAAACTGTTGAAAGACCTGAAGGAGGAAATGTCTCAGAGGTTTAGTGACTTCAGGAAGTATCAGGAACCATTTCGCTTGGTAGAAAATCCATGGGCAATGAAACCAGCTAATGTAGCTCATCTTTCTGTTTTTAGATATGAAGCTAGAGATTTGAAAAATGAAGTAATCGATCTTCAGAACGATACGGAACTCAAAAGTATTTTTGAAGAAAAGATGAAGAATAAAGCTCACTATGAGTTTTGGAGGGTTGTTGAAAAGGACAAATTTCCTAACTTACTTGAATGTGCTCAGAAAATATTGTGTGTTTTTTCATCTACTTATGTCTGTGAATCTACATTCAGTAAGCTGAAGTTTGTAAAAAACAAGTACAGATCTAGGCTAACAAGTGAGAATGTTGAGAACATTTTAAGAATTTCAGTTTCTTCCCAACCTGCCAACATAGATGCCATATTAGAGGACTGTGAAAGATTTCGCCCATCAACATCAAAGAATTAACTAATTAAAAAAAAAGACATTTTCAAACTTTTTATGCGCAAAACAGTTTATTTATGTTGGTAATGTAATAAACGTGTATTATAATCATATTGTTTGTCAGTTATTTAGTGCCTCGTGTACTTGCGGCCCTCAGGAAATTTTTTGCAACATTTTTCGCTCTCAAAGTATTCCTAGTGAGGACCCCTGCTCTAAGCCATTGGACCATCTCCTGCTCCGTCAGCCTCCATCCCTTCGGAAATCTATCTCTGGCCATTTTCTACACTGGCTTTATCATAACGATCTTCTAATTCCTATGATTCTTAAAATTATTTCCCTTTTGATTTAAATAATTTCAACGTCCTTCTAACAAAGTAAAATGTCGACTGGTTTTATATTTCTTTAATTAACACGTTTGAAGAACGTTCTCTTAATATATTGAGCCTTACACATGTTTTGCTGTCTAGTTTTATTATTTTAATACAAAACTAATGTTTAACGTTATTTATTATTGATGACTTTCGATTTTCAAATTAACTTCAAGTTTGAATCGACTAAGTGTGAACTCTCAAAAACATATACTTGGAGAATATAGTTTATCTTAAAATTTACTAATATCAGTCTGGGAGGTCTAAAACGTATCATAATTTTATTATAATATTTAAATACCAGTGAAGTTAATATATACTATCGTTAAAATACTGCTTTAATACAACGAATTTACAAACAACTGCTTCATTTTTTCTCCGTACGTTTTTAATGGTAAAATATCTTTTCCAAACGTAATTCCTCTACCGATAGCTTAAATTGACTAAACATTATTGCATTAAGACTTACATAACGTAGGATGGCGACCATGTCAACGCGGAATACACGACGCCTTATCCCGTTTTCCGTTTATTGCCCAGTTTCCCGCCACGCTAACAACACTACGATAAGATTACAGTGTTAGAATTGCAGTCTACTACAGTTATGTACCAAATAGGCCAATTG
This sequence comes from Prosapia bicincta, assembly GCA_036971475.1. Classification (NCBI taxonomy): domain Eukaryota; kingdom Metazoa; phylum Arthropoda; class Insecta; order Hemiptera; family Cercopidae; genus Prosapia; species Prosapia bicincta. Next base: position 157,741,020 of record JBAIZL010000002.1, read on the forward strand.
CGCAGTAGCTCAATAAATTAGAAGGATACATTACCAATTGCTTTTTTTGTTACTATTCTCTTAACTTTATTTAGAATAAAGTCACACTGAGTTAGGTATAGTCTGAAAAATTAAAATTAATTTTTTTTCAGTGAGTTCGTCTAAAGTTTGATTGTTATTGATTTAAATTTTGGTGTAGGTCTATATTTATTAGTTTAGTAGAAGTACTCGTTCAACTGAGAGAATAAATTGTGTGTGTGTGTGTGTGTGTGTGTGTGTGTGTGTGTGTGTGTGTGTGTGTGTGTGTGTGTGTGTGTGTGTGTGTGAGTGTGTGTGTATATGTGTGTTATTGTATTTTAATCATATAAATCTGTATTTATATGTATACAATACATGTCCACACACACACACACACACATACCCAAACACAAACAAACATACACTCACTCACATACACATAAACACACACCAACACACACACACACACACACACACACACACACACACACACACACACATATATATATATATATATATATATACACATAAATGAATAAAAATATTTCAAATTTATATTTTTGTTTGAATTTACATACTTTTTAAAGCTTTTCGCCAACAAATGTATAAATCTTCAATAAAAACAATGACATAACACATTTTTACAAAAATATACTACATATTTACTATAATTGAATCATATCTTTATCGGTAATAATAATTCTAAGCAATTCTAAGTGTGTGGGTGTTGCAACGGTCTAAGATACCGTGGCAAATAGGAAATAAATAATTTCCTGTTTTTAAGAAATAAAGTTGTTTTTAAATTAATCAAGTAGGGAGTTATACAAATAATAAAAAGTGGAAAATTAAATAATACCTTAAAAAGAATAATTAAGCTAAATTAAAAAATATTATATAATAAATTTGTAATAACTAACTAAATTTGAGCATCGGGAGTGAGGCGAAAACTTTCTAAGTGCTTAAAAAAGCTATATTAAGAACCAAACCACGTAGAACTTTCATCGACATTTTAAAAGAACCAGAATAAGCCAGAATGAACATTAGAGAAAACAGAATTCAAAAAACTTAAGAAACAAAAAAGTTACAGCAGTTTAAATAAAATAGACATTTTACAGTGTTCCAAAAATAATAATCAAACTCTGCAAGCTAAAAAAGATTCGTTGCCCGACTTGCCTGTACAAGGAATAAATCGAGAGATAGCAAGCATTGCAGGCGGGGTGAGGTAGGTTAAATTCACCGCTATATATACTAGGTCTCTAAGACTTTAGAGACAGTCTGAAATAAATTTTTTAACACGAGGTGCCGCGGAACGCTATGCTGGACCGCGAGTAGGACCGTCACCAGGCCAGATGGACCAAAACCTCAGCGCTTTCGACATCCAGGACTACCAAAGGATGAAGGCTCCAGACTCAGCCTCCAGGACGCTGGAATAGAGGGAAACCACCACCGACGAACCAGGGATGGCGACTTCCGATGTCCAAGGACCAGGGAATCCAGACGAGGGACTCCAAGGACCGGCAGGAACATCTTTGGCAAGTCATTTTCTTTATTCGATACCAGTCACGTCAAATTTAGTTAGTTAATTTTATTAAATTCAAACAAATCTGCAAGCTAAAACAATGACTTCACTCTTTATAAAATTTTAATAAATTGTATGCTAAATAAAATGAATTTATGTGATCAGAATATTTAAAATGATGAATATTAAACTTACGAAGGGTTTTTGGCCATAAGCCATTTATTTTAAAGGAAATGAGAATTTTTCGAATATTATAAATTTAAAAATTAAATGTCATAAAATACGAATTTACCAATTCGATATAGGAGATAAGTTTTATTATGAGTAATTTGGAAAATAATATTATGTTTATGTCAATGTAATCAATCTATATGCAAATTATAAGTTTTTAAAGCATAAGAAACAACAAGTTACTTAGTGAATTGTTTTGTTAATATAATTGAGTTGTACTTAAAAGGATAAATTTTCTTTTTTATTAAGATAAATAGAATTAAATATGTTATAAAAAATCAACAGTATTTGCATTTCATCCTGTTTAGCTTTTTCCAACTAATATGAAAATGATTATTAAATCAGTAAACAAATTTAATTAAATTTCATTAAATGATAATAGATAAAGCCTAATGTTTTTAAAGAGTTTCTATCTACTAACTTCATGAGCTAGTCTAAAGATTAGTTGGTTTTTTGTATAAAAGTCCAGAGATTTATCTACTGGCAGATTGTGTTTAAAAGGACACAGGAGCCTTGTAAAATAGGTAATTTTAAACACGATCATATTTTGCACGTTCCCTTGCTGTCTCTGCAGATCATCATCAGGTGGTAAGACTCTGTGATTGTTTTGTGTATTATTTTAAATGTGTTTCTTTCCAGCTGACTATTAAAATGACATGTGTGACTATACCTAGACCATACACAATTGATAAACTAATTTAGGAGGGTTTATACGTATTTTAAAGAGTAGTCAGCGGGAATAGGCTTGTTGTGGGCTTCGCCCTACGAGCGGGAAACATACACTTAACTCAGGGAGTTTAGCACGGTTTTACAAGCAGGGTGATAGGCAGATTTTTGGTTGTTTATGAATAAGTTCTCTTGTAAACAATAACATTTTGGTATTCTGCAAGAAGGGATATAACAAACAGCAAACGGCAGAGTAGCAGCGGAGGAAGGTGGGGGGGGGACGTTGCAGTGTGTGTGTGTATTATTGTATTTTAATCATATAAATCTGTATTTATGTGTATACAATACATGTCCACATATATATATATATATATATATATATATATATATATATATACACACATAAATGAATAAAAATATTTCAAATTTATATTTTTGTTGCAATGTATGCATCTTCAATAAAAACAATGACATCATTTTTACAAAAATATACTACATATTTACTATTATTGAATCATGTCTTTATCGGTAATAATAATTCTAAGTAATTTTTGTCATGACATCAATGACCTTCTAAATAGTTTGGCGTTTTAATTTTGCTTGAATTTGTTCATGAAATAATTTGGCTTCAATTTCATATATATAAATTTCTAATGCTTCATAAATATAAATTTTTAATAGTTTCATAATAATTATTACTAATTTCATTATTTCTATTTCAGAATATATGTGTTCATTATTTCTGTAATCTGTAGCCAAATTTGAATGGTGTATGTTTTTCTTTGTTTGTCTTACATATGATTGATAACAATCTTGGCATTTTATACTAAACCGCATCTAGACCATTTCTTTCATTATTATTGTTTTGAATATTCTTATTGTTTAATATGTTGTTTTATTATCAGTTCTCTAAGTAATTTGTATATTTGTTTATTTAAACAATAATATATTTTATTTATTTCGTTTCCTGTTAATGTACATGTTGTCTAAATTTTTCTCTAATATTATTATAAAAGGTTATTGTTGATTTTTGTTTACTTATTATGGTATTATTTATCTATAGTTTGGTTAAAGAATAATATAAAGAAATACTATTATGTGTATGCCTTTACAACAAGGTTTGAACAAGATTAGGCTACATGCACAAAATAATTTGTGAGTTATGAGAATATTGGTCTAAACATATATTTTAAATAATATTTGAAAAATATTCCCAGAGAATATTCTTTTTAGTCTACCTAACAAACGTTTCCTTTAAATATTTTTTTTCATTTTGAACTTTCAAAATGGTTTCTATATTTAGTAACAAACCAAACTTAATCATAAATATATAATATCAGAAATCTAACTAACTCGTAATAATAAAAAAAAATTACAATATAAAATGAAAAGATTATCTTCATAGAAATCAAATTAAAAAGTAAAAGATTTGGGTCATTATCAAAGCACCATTTTCAAGGAAAAAACATGATTTACTTCACATAAAAACACATTTTAACATTGTAACAAATTAATTAAAATTTGTTGACAAGATCAAGATTCATTCAATTTTGGACAACAGCTGGATGTTACGATATTTACATTATAAAAAAATAATAATTTAAACTTATTAGCATTTTAGCTATAACAAATATATATTTTTAAAAATAAATTCGTATTAAATTCAAACCTACTCTAAATTTGTCTTTTTCAAATATTTTCAAGTGCAATAATTATTATTTTTAAAATGTTTTTTTTTGTAAACGAATAATACATTTGTCATTTGTAGTCGACGTTTAAAAATGAACTGTTTGTCTCGCTGAAGATATCTTCGGCGTGCCGGGGCGGGTGTTTAATTGGTATTCTAAGCGGACCCTTTCATCCGATAGCAAATGTGTTTTCAGCGTGGTATGCCGAAAGTATTTACTGTAAAATCAATAAGGGCTGCTATATTGCGTTTCCCTGACCAATAAATCATTATTTTAAAGCAACCTTCCCTTTAGGGGCGCCTGAAAACAATAAATGCTTGCTGTATATCAGCAAAAACCTCTAGATGCAGATGTAAGCAGAAAGTTTGACAAATGTGCCATAAAAATAAAACAAAACATTCAAAATTATAAAAGAGTTTATTGTAATGAATAAACTGTTTTGATATATTGATTATAATTAAACCCATTTTGATTGATAAATTGTCCGGTGTGCATAGAAAACGGTGTATTAAACGTAATGAGAACCAAATTTTAGGTTTTTTTTAGTAAACATTGTTAAAATATAATGTCTGTTTAAATCTACGTTTAAACGTCTTAATAAATATTTTAAAAACAATATGGTAAGAGATCGTGTGTGTCATTGTAGCAATCAGAACTTGTATCAGATCCATGAGATAGCGTAATTTTAAAACAAATAAGTTAAACTAGTAAATATATCTGGCATTACCTCAAGATAAAATTGAATAACTAGCTGATTTAATATTTCATTTTATGTGAACCATGGACAGATTAACTTTGGTAATTATCTAAACTAAACTATATTGCTATTAAAAATGGTATCAGTTATTGCTATTGCAACATCTCATAGTAATGATAATGGCCATTATTTAAACTGTAAATGGTCGAACGTTGACAAGAATATCAAATTATATCTTTATTCAATTATTGTTTTATTATCAATCATTAGAGTCCTAGTTGTATTGATTATTACATACAATATGTCACATCAATGTTACTATTAAATGTTATATAGCTTCTCATTTCCAAACATCTTAATGAACCACCCCATGTAGAATCATTTGAAATAGCTCTGAAAGTATTCAGTATAAATAGGTACATTATTTTAATTTAAATTTTAGGGTAAGACCATAAAGCTTACACCTAGGAACAATAAGCAAAAGGTTTGGAGGGTGATATGATTAGAACCTCCCGGTATAGGGGGGGGGGCGGTAATAGCATGACGTGTCCAGTCACGATGCTGACTTATATATAGACCTACTCTCTAACGAAGTCACAAAGATCTCACCACCCGTTACACTTTTTCCTTTAATAAATTATATTTTATAAAAGTCGTAACTTCTACCTTCCCTTTCTTTCATTTTCTTTCCTCCCCACTTCCCATCTCTATTTAGATAAGTTTAAAGATCGAAGTTTTTATATTGTGTTTTTCAAATACTACTATATACCTATTTTTTTTCAATTGTAACTTTACTTGTAATTTAAATTATTCATATACGTCTCCTTGATATTTAATACAGATTTGAAAAAAAGCTTCATAGGATAAATAACATAGAGAAGTAATACAATTTAAAATAAAATCAAAATCCACAAGGCATAGACTTCGACTTTTAATTACAGTAGTTGCAACTGTTTAAATTGTTTTTTTATCTAGTTATTGTTTATGTTTTTTTTGTTCATGGTTATTTTGATTATATTTTTAACACGCTGAATTAGCAGTATAATTATTCCTGTTACACTTTCAACTCAAATACTATAGGCAAACTCAGTTAGTTGCATAGCTCATATTTTAACTATTGTAGTTTTAAAGTGTATATCTACGTTTTAATAAAAAAATATATTAACGAAAATAAATTCTTGATAACATATTTGAACGAAAATGTTATTTTATACGGCAAATTTCCTATAGAAATCCTTCTGCATGAAATATTTCTTCCCAGGCTGGATAAATGCGTAAGGACATTACGAATGACTCTCATATGGCTGACTGTCAAGATCGGACCACAAAATATATTATTCTTGCAAAGTGATTTACTGATATTAATATTTTTCTTATCCTAATCTGTTTTATATTTAAAATTCCTTTGTTTACACATTATTGTTTTTTGTTACAAGATAACAAATATAGTCATATCCAAAATATTAAACGCTAGTAATATTCCAATATTCTGTATTTGATCTTATTAGAAGGTCTCAACTGAAGTAATTAACTAAATCCGGATAGGTTTTTATTTGTCAACTAACAATAAACAGCTTAATGGAGAGCATAATTCAAAATAGCGAGAGTTCAGTTAATAAAGGTAATTTAAAATTGAAACATGATTTAGAGCCGAACGTAGAGCTTATTAACGTTCTAATGCAGTTAAAATATCCCAACTCTTTGTAAGTAAGTAGTTGTTATATATTTATAAATAACAATAAATTCATACTTTCAATTTCCTTCACGTCATTTTTTATTGATAAAATTAATTTTAAAATGTAAAGTAAGATTTGACTAGATCATGATCTGAGGAACTTATATATTCCGTTCGTTAGTTCACTGACCTAATTCATTCGATTGATTACTAATATATGTCGTTAGTCAATTCACCAACACAATCTGTTTGTTAGTTTCACACATACTCATATTTAGTTTTCATACTAACAAAACAGTGAGATGCAAGTTAGAGTTTGTAGTAATAACACTCACTGATTATGATTACTTTGTCACTGAAACCCGTATGAGTCATTAATTTTCTAATTTGTGAGTTTTGTGTGATTTTTTTAATATAATTGATTCGAATACTGAGGTAATTAGTATGATAATCCACTAAGTATATTTTTTTTTATTTACCTATTATAATTCGTTTATTTTCCTTTAAAATAATTCGAATGAGAGCTAACATAATTTATCTATAATATAAATAGTTTTTTATTTAAGCAACATAATTCCATTGAGTGTCATCATAACTTGTTTGTTGGTTTCCTAACACAACTCGTTTGTAGAAAATAAATAGTTTTAGTACTAACACTATTCGTGTGTTAGTACACTAATAAAATGCTTTTACTAACATATTTCGTTTCAGTGGTAACATAATTCGTTTGAGTGCCATCATATGTCGTTTAAGTACTAACATATTTCGTTAGTACATATGTTAGTTCAGTAATAAACATAGTTTGAGTACTTACATATGTTTTTAATGGGTCCCCTAATACAAATAGTTTAAGTGATAATATAATTCGATCGAGTACTAACGTAATTCGTTTGTTATTTCACTAAAATAATTAATTTGAATAATAACATGGTATGATAGTCCATCAAGTGCATCTTTTTTTTTATTTAACTAATATAATTCGTTTGCTATTTCACTAAAGTAATACGATGGAATACATCAGGAATGTATCTATAATACAAAAAGTATTTTAGTTAAGCAACATAATTCCATTGAATACTATCATAATTTATTTATTGGTTTTCTAACACAACTCTTTTGTTAGTTAACTAAAATAATTTGTTTGAGTACCACTATAATTAGTTAGAATAGTACCATAATTTTTTTATTTCCCTAACGTAATACCTTTTCAATTAACTAACCTAATTCTATTATAGTACTAACAATTTTTATGACGGTCCACAAACATAATTTCTTTGTTAGTTATATATTATAAATAGTTCGTTTGTTATTTCACTAATACAAGTAGTTTGAGTACAGTACTAACAATTTTTTTGCTAGTTTACTAACCCCTTTCGTTCAGTACTAACATAAGTCAAATTTTACACTCACATACTTTAGTATTATTGTATTGTTCAAACATTAGTTTAAAAAAAATTTAGTACGTTTCGTATTTTAATTACAACATATGATGGTTCTGTTTTAACGCTAAATGCTTTTACGTAAATGCGTATTCTCTGTAAACAAAGAAACAGAGAAAATATTCACATAAAGGAGTTCATTGTAAGCTGTACTATAACAGCTATACATTATATTTCCTCTAGAATATACATCAAAATATAAAATAATTCAAATTATATGCTTTAACAACATGAAAATAGATATTTTCACCTTTTAATGGAAATGCTACATCAGGAACTTACCGATTAAGTACCTGATGTACCATGTCGTCTGTTACGTACAGGTAGAAAGTTTAAACCGGTGCTGCCCTTAAACATGAATCTAGAATTAAATTGTGTATTTTGAACTTTAAATATGAACACTATAAAATTAATTACCTGAGTTGTAAGGACAGTGCATCTTGGGTAAAACAGCTTCAAATAGGCATCCCTATCCACGAGTTAGTCTCATCCATATTCCCTACTCACTTTAAACCGTAAGTTACAATGCATACCTATATTAAAAGATTCACGTTTCTTCACCAGAAGGGCATTTATACAGAATGTTACAGTTATAGTATAACTATAGTGTTACTTACAGAATTTTCAGAAAAAGAACAAATTACTCACCAGCTACAAATTAAACTAAATCGGAATACTGTATGAATTATCAAATTACAATTTGTCTCGCTAAATGTAATCATAACTAAAAGGAAAATGTGTATTTGGAAATAGAGCGCGAGGTACATGGAACCTTACGGTAACGGGCTATGTTAGGCCAAATAGGATTCAGAAAGCGTATTAAAGGACAAAACCTTCACAAGTATCTAGAAATAATAATGCAAAAGGAACTTTATAATTATTAATAATATCCTTTCGGTAGTTGTAAGCTGTCAGGACAGTTTATACCCTTTTCCAGAATAGGCCTAACTGTAGTATTGTGTTTTAACTGTATTGTTACTCAGCTATCCACTATCAAACAATTCCTTACCAATTCCTTACTGGCTTTATAGTTAAGCTATGATCACCTTGGAAAATTATTTACTTAGGGTTTGTATGAGATAATAACAACTGTTATAAGTAAATCTTCAAAATATTAGTGGTATTATTAAAATTGCCTTGTATTATTCTGTCACTTAAGCTTACTTAACCTTGATATTATTTCAATCTTACCATCTTGTTTTAGAATATTGTATTACTTCTTCATCACTTAGACTTATTTAAGCTTGGTATTTGATCACACATTCTGTATAATTTTAAAATATTGTGTTATTTCTCGATTAATTAGCCTTAGTTGGTGAATACTATATCAAACTAACTGAATTGTTCTAACATAATGTGTTACTTTTTGATTACTTAGCCTTGATAATAAATCAAACTCACTAACTTGTTCTAGCATAATGTGTTACTTTTTCATTACTTAGTCTTGATAAACAATTAAACTCAATGACTTGTTCTAGCATAATGTGTTACGATTTGATTACTTAGCCTTGATAATAAATCAAACTCATTGACTTGTTCTTGCAAAATGTGTTACGTTTTGATTACATAGCCTTGATAATAAATCAAACTCACTGACTTGTTCTAGCAAAATGTGTTACGTTTTCATTACTTAGTCTTGATAAACAATTAAACTCAATGACTTGTTCTAGCATAATGTGTTACGTTTTGATTACTTAGCCTTGATAATAAATGATACTCACTGACTTGCTCTAGCATCATGGGTTACGTTTTGATTACTTAGATTTGATAATAAATCAAACTAACTGACTTGTTCTAGCAAAATGTGTTACGTTTTGATTACTTAGCCTTAATAATAAATCAAACTCACTGACTTGCTCTAGCATCATGTGTTACGTTTTGATTACTTAGCCTTGATAATAAATCAAACTCACTGACTTGCTCTAGCATCATGTGTTACGTTTTGATTACTTAGCCTTGATAATAAATCAAACTCATTAACTTGTTCTGGCAAAATGTGTTACGTTTTGATTACATAGCCTTGATAATAAATCAAACTCATTGACTTGTTCTGGCAAAATGTGTTACGTTTTGATTACTTAGCCTTGATAATAAATGATACTCAATGACTTGTTCTAGCATCATGTGTTACTTTTGATTAGGTAGCCTTGATAATAAATCAAACTCACTGACTTGTTCTGGCAAAATGTGTTACGTTTTCATTACTTAGTCTTGATAAACAATTAAACTCAATGACTTGTTCTAGCATAATGTGTTACGTTTTGATTACTTAGCCTTGATAATAAATGATACTCACTGACTTGCTCTAGCATCATGTGTTACGTTTTGATTACCTAGCCTTGATAATAAATCAAACTCACTGACTTGCTCTAGCATCATGTGTTACGTTTTGATTACTTAGCCTTGATAATAAATGAAATTCATTGACTTGTTCTGGCAAAATGTGTTAAGTTTTGATTACATAGCCTTAATAATAAATCAAACTCATTGACTTGTTCTGGCAAAATGTGTTACGTTTTGATTACTTAGCCTTGATAATAAATCAAACTCATTGACTTGTTCTGGCAAAATGTGTTACGTTTTGATTACATAGCCTTGATAATAAATCAAACTCATTGACTTGTTCTGGCAAAATCTGTTACGTTTTGATTACATAGCCTTGATAATAAATCAAACTCATTGACTTGTTCTGGCAAAATGTGTTACGTTTTGATTACATAGCCTTGATAATAAATCAAACTCATTGACTTGTTCTGGCAAAATGTGTTACGCTTTGATTACATACCCTTGATAATAAATCAAACTCATTGACTTGTTCTGGCAAAATGTGTTACGTTTTGATTACTTAACCTTGATAATAAATCAAACTCACTGACTTGCTCTAGCATCATGTGTTACGTTTTGATTACTTAGCCTTGATAATAAATCAAACTCATTGACTTGTACTGGCAAAATGTGTTAAGTTTTGATTACATATCCTTGATAATAAATCAAACTCACTGACTTGTTCTAGCAAAATGTGTTACGTTTTCATTACTTAGTCTTGATAAACAATTAAACTCAATGACTTTCTCTAGCATAATGTGTTACGTTTTGATTACTTAGCCTTGATAATAAATCAAACTCACTGACTTGTTTTAGCACAATGTGTTACGTTTTGATTACTTAGCCTTGATAATAAATCAAACTCACTGACTTGTTCTAGCAAAATGTGTTACGTTTTCATTACTTAGTCTTGATAAACAATTAAACTCAATGACTTGTTCTAGCATAATGTGTTACGATTTGATTACTTAGCCTTGATAATAAATCAAACTCATTGACTTGTTCTTGCAAAATGTGTTACGTTTTGATTACATAGCCTTGATAATAAATCAAACTCACTGACTTGTTCTAGCAAAATGTGTTACGTTTTCATTACTTAGTCTTGATAAACAATTAAACTCAATGACTTGTTCTAGCATAATGTGTTACGTTTTGATTACTTAGCCTTGATAATAAATGATACTCACTGACTTGCTCTAGCATCATGGGTTACGTTTTGATTACTTAGATTTGATAATAAATCAAACTCACTGACTTGTTCTAGCAAAATGTGTTACGTTTTGATTACTTAGCCTTAATAATAAATCAAACTCACTGACTTGCTCTAGCATCATGTGTTACGTTTTGATTACTTAGCCTTGATAATAAATCAAACTCACTGACTTGCTCTAGCATCATGTGTTACGTTTTGATTACTTAGCCTTGATAATAAATCAAACTCATTAACTTGTTCTGGCAAAATGTGTTACGTTTTGATTACATAGCCTTGATAATAAATCAAACTCATTGACTTGTTCTGGCAAAATGTGTTACGTTTTGATTACTTAGCCTTGATAATAAATGATACTCAATGACTTGTTCTAGCATCATGTGTTACTTTTGATTAGGTAGCCTTGATAATAAATCAAACTCACTGACTTGTTCTGGCAAAATGTGTTACGTTTTCATTACTTAGTCTTGATAAACAATTAAACTCAATGACTTGTTCTAGCATAATGTGTTACGTTTTGATTACTTAGCCTTGATAATAAATGATACTCACTGACTTGCTCTAGCATCATGTGTTACGTTTTGATTACCTAGCCTTGATAATAAATCAAACTCACTGACTTGCTCTAGCATCATGTGTTACGTTTTGATTACTTAGCCTTGATAATAAATGAAATTCATTGACTTGTTCTGGCAAAATGTGTTAAGTTTTGATTACATAGCCTTAATAATAAATCAAACTCATTGACTTGTTCTGGCAAAATGTGTTACGTTTTGATTACTTAGCCTTGATAATAAATCAAACTCATTCACTTGTTCTGGCAAAATGTGTTACGTTTTGATTACATAGCCTTGATAATAAATCAAACTCATTGACTTGTTCTGGCAAAATCTGTTACGTTTTGATTACATAGCCTTGATAATAAATCAAACTCATTGACTTGTTCTGGCAAAATGTGTTACGTTTTGATTACATAGCCTTGATAATAAATCAAACTCATTGACTTGTTCTGGCAAAATGTGTTACGCTTTGATTACATACCCTTGATAATAAATCAAACTCATTGACTTGTTCTGGCAAAATGTGTTACGTTTTGATTACTTAACCTTGATAATAAATCAAACTCACTGACTTGCTCTAGCATCATGTGTTACGTTTTGATTACTTAGCCTTGATAATAAATCAAACTCATTGACTTGTACTGGCAAAATGTGTTAAGTTTTGATTACATATCCTTGATAATAAATCAAACTCACTGACTTGTTCTAGCAAAATGTGTTACGTTTTCATTACTTAGTCTTGATAAACAATTAAACTCAATGACTTTCTCTAGCATAATGTGTTACGTTTTGATTACTTAGCCTTGATAATAAATCAAACTCACTGACTTGTTTTAGCACAATGTGTTACGTTTTGATTACTTAGCCTTGATAATAAATCAAACTCACTCACTTGTTCTAGCAAAATGTGTTACGTTTTCATTACTTAGTCTTGATAAACAATTAAACTCAATGACTTGTTCTAGCATAATGTGTTACGTTTTGATTACTTAGCCTTGATAATAAATCAAACTCACTGACTTGCTCTAGCATCATGTGTTACGTTTTGATTACATAGCCTTGATAATAAATCAAACTCATTGACTTGTTCTGGCAAAATGTGTTACGTTTTGATTACTTAGCCTTAATAATAAATGATACTCAATGACTTGTTCTAGCATCATGTGTTACTTTTGATTAGGTAGCCTTGATAACAAATCAAACTCACTGACTTGTTCTGGCAAAATGTGTTACGTTTTCCTTACTTAGTCTTGATAAACAATTAAACTCAATGACTTGTTCTAGCATAATGTGTTACGTTTTGATTACTTAGCCTTGATAATAAATCAAACTCACTGACTTGTTCTAGCAAAATGTGTTACGTTTTCATTACTTAGTCTTGATAAACAATTAAACTCAATGACTTGTTCTAGCATAATGTGTTACGTTTTGATTACTTAGCCTTGATAATAAATCAAACTCACTGACTTGCTCTAGCATCATGTGTTACGTTTTGATTACTTAGCCTTGATAATAAATCAAACTCATTGACTTGTTCTGGCAAAATGTGTTACGTTTTCATTACTTAGTCTTGATAGACAATTAAACTCAATGACTTGTTCTAGCATAATGTGTTACGTTTTGATTACTTAGCCTTGATAATATATCAAACTCAATGACTTGTTCTGGCAAAATGTGTTACGTTTTCATTACTTAGTCTTGATAAACAATTAAACTCAATGACTTGTTCTAGCATAATGTGTTATTTTGATTACTTAGCCTTGATAATAAATTAAACTCAATGACTTGTTCTAGCATAATGTGTTACTTTTTGATTACTTAGCCTTGATAATAAATTAAACTCAATGACTTGTTCTGGCAAATTGTGTTACGTTTTGATTACTTAGCCTTGATAATAAATCAAACTCATTGACTTGTTCTAGCAAAATTTGTTACGTTTTGATTACTTAGCCTTGATAATAAATTAAACTCAATGACTTGTTCTAGGATAATGTGTTACGTTTTGATTACTTAGCCTTGATAATAAATTAAACTCAATGACTTGTTCTGGCAAAATGTGTTACGTTTTGATTACTTAGCCTTGATAATAAATCAAACTCATTGACTTGTTCTGGCAAAATGTGTTACGTTTTCATTACTTAGTCTTGATAAACAATTAAACTCAATGACTTGTTCTAGCATAATGTGTTACGTTTTGATTACTTAGCCTTGATAATAAATCAAACTCACTGACTTGTTCTAGCATAATGTGTTACGTTTTGATTACTTAGCATTGATAATAATTCATACTCACTGACTTGCTCTAGCATCATGTGTTACGTTTTGATTACTTAGCCTTGATAATAAATCAAACTCAATGACTTGTTCTGGCAAAATGTGTTACGTTTTGATTACACAGCCTTGATAATAAATCAAACTCATTGACTTGTTCTGGCAAAATCTGTTACGTTTTGATTACATAGCCTTGATAATAAATCAAACTCATTGACTTGTTCTGGCAAAATGTGTTACGTTTTGATTACATAGCCTTGATAATAAATCAAACTCATTGACTTGTTCTGGCAAAATGTGTTACGTTTTGATTACATAGCCTTGATAATAAATCAAACTCATTGACTTGTTCTGGCAAAATGTGTTACGTTTTGATTACTTAGCCTTGATAATAAATCAAACTCACTGACTTGCTCTAGCATCATGTGTTACGTTTTGATTACTTAGCCTTGATAATAAATCAAACTCATTGACTTGTTCTGGCAAAATGTGTTACGTTTTCATAACTTAGTCTTGATAAACAATTAAACTCAATGACTTGTTCTAGCATAATGTGTTACGTTTTGATTACTTAGCCTTGATAATAAATCAAACTCACTGACTTGTTCTAGCTAAATGTGTTACCTTTTGATTACTTAGCCTTGATAATAAATCAAATTCACTGACTTGTTCTAGCATAATGTGTTACTTTTTGATTACGTAGCCTTGATAATAAATCAAACTCACTGACGTGTTTTAGCATATTGTGTTACTTTTTGATTACTTAGCCTTGATAATAAACCAATCTCACTAACTTGTTCTAGCATAATGTGTTACTTTTTGACTACGCAGCCTTGATAATAAATCAAACTCACTGACTTGTTCTAGCAAAATGTGTTACTATTGTTTACTTAGGATTGATAATAAATCAAACTCACTGACTTGTTCTAGCAAAATGTGTTACTATTGATTACTTAGGATTGATAATAAATCAAACTCACTGACGTGTTTTAGCATATTGTGTTACTTTTTGATTACTTAGCCTTGATAATAAATCAAACTCACTGACTTGTTCTAGCAAAATGTGTTACTATTGATTACGTAGGATTGATATTAAATCAAACTCACTGACTTGTTCTAGCATAATGTGTTACTTTTGATTACTTAGCCTTGATAATAAATCAAACTCACTAACTTGTTTTAGCATAATATGTTACTTTTTGATTAGTTAGTATTGATAATAAATCAAACTCACTGGCTTGTTCTAGCATAATGTGTTACTTTTTGATTACTTAGGATTGATAATAAATCAAACTCACTGACTTGTTCTAGCTAAATGTGTTACCTTTTGATTACTTAGCCTTGATAATAAATCAAATTCACTGACTTGTTCTAGCATAATGTGTTACTTTTTGATTACGTAGCCTTGATAATAAATCAAACTCACTGACTTGTTTTAGCATAATGTGTTACGTTTTGATTACTTAGCCTTGATAATAAATCAAACTCACTAACTTGTTTTAGCACAATGTGTTACTTTTTGATTACGTAGCCTTGATAATAAATCAAACTCACTGACTTGTTCTAGCAAAATGTGTTACTTTTTGATTATTTAGCCTTGATAATAAATCAAAATCACTGACTTGTTCTAGCAAAATGTGTTACTTTTTGATTACTTAGCCTTGATAATAAATCAAACTCACTGACTTGTTCTAGTATAATGTGTTACTTTTTGATTACTTAGCCTTGATAATAAACCAATCTCACTAACTTGTTCTAGCATAATGTGTTACTTTTTGACTACGTAGCCTTGATAATAAATCAAACTCACTGACTTGTTCTAGCAAAATGTGTTACTATTGTTTACTTAGGATTGATAATAAATCAAACTCACTGACTTGTTCTAGCAAAATGTGTTACTATTGATTACTTAGGATTGATAATAAATCAAACTCACTGACGTGTTTTAGCATATTGTGTTACTTTTTGATTACTTAGGATTGATAATAAATCAAACTCACTGACTTGTTCTAGCTAAATGTGTTACCTTTTGATTACTTAGCCTTGATAATAAATCAAATTCACTGACTTGTTCTAGCATAATGTGTTACTTTTTGATTACGTAGCCTTGATAATAAATCAAACTCACTGACGTGTTTTAGCATATTGTGTTACTTTTTGATTACTTAGCCTTGATAATAAACCAATCTCACTAACTTGTTCTAGCATAATGTGTTACTTTTTGACTACGCAGCCTTGATAATAAATCAAACTCACTGACTTGTTCTAGCAAAATGTGTTACTATTGTTTACTTAGGATTGATAATAAATCAAACTCACTGACTTGTTCTAGCAAAATGTGTTACTATTGATTACTTAGGATTGATAATAAATCAAACTCACTGACGTGTTTTAGCATATTGTGTTACTTTTTGATTACTTAGCCTTGATAATAAATCAAACTCACTGACTTGTTCTAGCACAATGTGTTACTTTTTGATTAGTTAGTATTGATAATAAATCAAACTCAATGACTTGTTCTAGCATCATGTGTTACTTTTTATTACGTAGCCTTGATAATAAATCATACTCACTGACTTGCTCTAGCATCATGTGTTACATTTGATTACGTAGCCTTGATAATAAATCAAACTCACTGACTTGTTCTAGCATAATGTGTTACTTTTTGATTAGTTAGTATTGATAATAAATCAAACTCACTGGCTTGTTCTAGCATAATGTGTTACTTTTTATTACGTAGCCTTGATAATAAATCATACTCACTGACTTGCTCTAGCATCATGTGTTACTTTTGATTACGTAGCCTTGATAATAAATCAAACTCACTGACTTGGTCTAGCATAAGGTGTTACTTTTTGATTAGTTAGCCTTGATAATAAATCAAACTCACTGACTTGTGTTAGCATAATGTGTTACTTTTTATTACGTAGCCTTGATAATAAATCAAACTCACTGACTTGTTCTAGCATCATGTGTTACTTTTTATTACGTAGCCTTGATAATAAATCATACTCACTGACTTGCTCTAGCATCATGTGTTACTTTTGATTACGTAGCCTTGATAATAAATCAAACTCACTGACTTGTTCTAGCATAATGTGTTACTTTTTGATTAGTTAGCCTTGATAATAAATCAAACTCACTGACTTGTGTTAGCATAATGTGTTACTTTTTGATTAGTTAGTATTGATAATAAATCAAAGTCACTGGCTTGTTCTAGCATAATGTGTTACTTGTGATTACTCAGGATTGATAATAAATCATACTCACTGATTTGTTCTAGCATCATGTGTTACTTTTGATTACGTAGCCTTGATAATAAATCATACTCACTGACTTGCTCTAGCATCATGTGTTACTTTTGATTACGTAGCCTTGATAATAAATCAAACTCACTGACTTGTTCTAGCATAATGTGTTACTTTTTGATTAGTTAGCCTTGATAATAAATCAAACTCACTGACTTGTGTTAGCATAATGTGTTACTTTTTGATTAGTTAGTATTGATAATAAATCAAACTCACTGGCTTGTTCTAGCATAATGTGTTACTTGTGAATACTCAGGATTGATAATAAATCATACTCATTGATTTGTTCTAGCATCATGTGTTACTTTTGATTACTTAGGATTGATATTAGTTCAAGATTACTATCTTGTCTTAGCATATTGTGTTATTTCTTAGATACTCAAGATCAGGTAAGCTTTATATTACTTGAAACTTATTGTTCTATTATAGCATACTATGTTGCCTCTTGATTAACTAAGCATCATTTTCAGCTTGCTGTCGTGTTCTAGCATACTGTATTAGGTTACTTCCTAATTGCTTAGGCTTCTTATTAGAATTTTACAAACAGTTCCGTGTATTTTATTTAGATCCAATAAATAGTAAAGTATTACATAAAGTAAAATTAATTTTATTTTAAGAATAATCTCTCATTAAAAATTGTATCTTAAAATATTTTAACGTAAGTTTTGTTAATTTTTTACAAAATTAATTAGCCTAATTTATTTTTTAAATTTATTTTAGAAAGTTGTAACAATTAGTATTTTTTATTATCTATTATTAAATTTGAAGTATGAAATATTTTAAATTTAAAGGTCCGTACTTGAAATGGCGTTTTAAATAATAAAATATAGAACAAAAATCGCTCAGTATATAGCTAAACGATTTTATATTTAAATAACATTATTTAGATATTAAAGAAATAAATTAACAAATGGAGACAGAAGAAAGCTGTAAAGGCACACAATGCCAATGCTATAATGTGGTTGATGTGGATCGGAATTACGAGGAATAGAAGACAAAGATATGTTATAAAGCTAAAGAACTATTAGAATGATGGGAAAATTTTGCATAGGGAAAGAAGAGAAAAATCAGGAAGATTTATAAGAATTTAAGTAGATTATCAAATGACAATGACAAAGGCAGGTGTCAAGAGAAAGAAAATGGATGAAAATATACAGCATACCTACATACAGATGATAAAATTTTTTCATCCTAAAAAATTGCCGGCAGGAACGTGTTATAAAGGAAAAACAAACCATACAACAGCTTTGTGTAGAGACACAAAAGCGAGAAAAATTACCTGAGACCAGTCGAAGATGAGAAGACTACCATCTGTTTTGTGTGAAAGTAAAAAATAGATTTTAATTTTTTCAAAATAAAAATATTCTGTTATAAATTGTTTCCATTGATACGATTAAAATTATCCAGTTTAATTGTTGATTTGTTAATTGTTTAGTTTATTAATTTTTCAACATAGTTTCCCGTTCTATCTATAAATAAGAACTCTATAACTAAACGTAATATTACAATTTTTATATAAAAATAAACTGATATAAAAGGAATACGTGTGTATTTTGATGAAAAAAGTAACTTGTCTACCATCTTTCAGATAGATTCAAACAAGATTTATCTGTATGTATCCTCGTGTGCCTATTATTTCTATCATATTCTGTAATAACAGTATGAGTGTGAGAGTGTGTGTGTGTGCGCGCGCGCGCGCGCGTGCGTCCATGTGTGTGTGTGTGCTTGTGCGTGCACGTGTGTGTATAGTATGTGTGCGTATTTACATTATTGTTATTATATACATTGTCACTGCTTGGAAACTTATAGTTGTAGGAATAGGCCTATGTGGTGAACAAAAAAAATGTTATCCCTCTTCTCACTATTTACCTAACAACAGACAATAATCAGCACTAAATGTGAGTAAAAAATACTGTACTTGACATAACCTCCACACTTGCGTTTATGTTTGAGAAACCCTGTGGCCAAGGAATGTTGAAATGAAACTAAAAATTAAAATATGTTAAGTGAAAACAAGATGTCTCCAGAGGGGTTTGAACAGCCATATGGGTAATTTTTTTTGTGGCTTGAAACCAAAAGTGAGAAGTAATATTTTATAAAATGGAGGCTTCCAAATTTTATCTTGAGATTCCCTTAAATATTTTATAGGTATACCACTGGTTTTATTATACGTAAACACTATGATTTTCTTTGGTTGAGCCTTATCTTTTGGAACCAAAGTAGTCGAAACATTGATAATAAAATAAATTACATTAAAAACATAGCTTAAAATTTAAATTTAACTAAACTTAAACTCAATAATATTATAAACAGTATTCGAGCAGGCTTGTGAGGGGAAAGTTATAAATAAAAGAATAAATATGCAACGACAAATATGCATAAAAACTTTATTATCACACGCGTTTCAACGACAATATGTCATCATCTTCAGTGATGGTACACAATTTAAACTTAAGTGAAAAAACTAAACATATTTAGTTGAAAAACATATTTAGTTTTTTCAATTAAGTTTAAATTGTGTAGCATTACTACACGATGATGGTGACATATTGTCATTGAAAAAATTTTATAATAAAGGAATCTGAACTCGTGTACACGTCCCTGTCACTTTAAAATACAATTATATAGACATAATCGCATATCGTAAACAATACCAAAATGTTTTAGTGGTCTCCGAATGATTATAAAACGAGTGTAATAATAAATTATAACGAGGAGGCGCAGAAAAAATGAAATATGTAGTCTTTATAAGACGAAAAATAATTACTAAAAATAAACAGCTGGTAGTGTTTTTTGATGTTTGTGTCACTCTCATAGTAAAACTACGTTTTGAATCTTGATGGGTTTCCCTCTACACCTATCTACTTTAATTCAACTTTTAACATTCTCATTTAAACATGTTGTTAGCGAAATTATAAGAACAATACTGAGTATAATGCCTACATTTTTACTAGTTTCTTGAACACACGCAGCTGTTACTATGTGTGTAGTTGAAATCAAATAAATTACAACAGGCCACTCAGTATGTATCAGGAATTTATTGCTTTATTCGTGTAGCAGATGTTCCAGCCGTAGATGGCTCCTACTTTATACACATTTCTGCTGATGTATAACTCACATATATTGTTTTGCAATAACCCTTAAATGGAATTCTATTTAAAATAATGATATATTGGTCAGGAAACGCAATATACCGCTTCGAATTGATTTACGGTACGTATTGTCTTTATTCAGAAACAGAATTTCAGAAGGATCAGTGAATAAAACTGAAATATTTAAATTTGCATAAAGTGGCTAAATATTATGTTAGTCTGCTACGTTATTTTAAATGAGAACAATGCTCCTTTACTATTGCATTATACTAAACATGTGCTGAAATTACTAAATGCTAACTTCCTAATGTAATGATATTTAACCTAAACTAACCTTGAAGATTAATTTTTGTGTCAATATATTAATCTTACTTCCAAAAATATACTTGAATAAAACATTGATGGAGATACAATAACAATATATCAAGTTATGATGTTAAATATGTTGAATATTTTAATCTTGTGCCTTTTCTGTGTATTTCATCTCCTTTTATTTGACGTGTTTTGGTTGTCTTCATGTGTCACAACTATTCGTGTACTTCGAGTATAATGGTAATGATCCCACAAAATAAATTATGAAGGTACCTGTACGAAGAATATATCTTATTGATAGGTTTGTGCTTTTTTAAATCCTGAGAGATACGTAAAGTAGGAGACATAAAGTTTAATTATTATATTTTTAAAATTTCATAATTCTAATTGAATTTTTACCACACAGTCTGGAAATTACTGGCTTGCAAATTATTGTAATAATTTTTAAAACAAAACAATTTTAAATTTCTATAACGGCATTGTTACATTTTTTTAGTCTTTCAATTGTTTCACACACACACACACACCTACACACACACACACACACACACACACACACACACACACACACACACACACACACACACACACACACACACACACACACACACACACACTCACACACACACACACACACACACACACACACACACACATATATATATATATATATATATATATATATATATATATATATATATATATATATATAAGAAGCACATGGTTTTACGTATTTTTGTATTATTTATATTGCGTTAATATATTAGATATAATATCGTTTCACGTCACTTACTGAGTTGAAAAATAGATAAAAACAATATGTGAAGTGGGTTGTATGACGTGTCCAAATTTGAGCTCAATAGCTTCAGAACGTTTTGAGCTTTTAAAGCGTACTGAAACCAACGTAACATTTCTATTTATAATAAATTTCAATTCATATTAAATTGATAACATATGATTTTGTACACCAGCTGATTTTATGTTTTAGGCTATGTTGTAGAGAAATTCTTTAAATTCCTACTTTTAGCTCACACTCTCCTGATATATGCCTTGTACAGATTATCAATCGTTAACAACAAACATTTGTATTCATCCAATTAAGTTCAAATACATTTTTTATATTATAGCGGATGACAATTGATGTTAATTCAGTTTGTTAAAGTATTTATTCAATAATTAAATTTTAAAATTTGTGGGTTTTAACTTGATTCGAACTGAGAATCTTCGTGTTCGAAGTCTAATGCGCCTTGGCACTCTGCCAACTTTCAACTTCTAGAATTTTTTCTCAAAAATATATATGATTTTCCCCCCATCTGGTTGTCTATGAAACCACAATTGTACAAACTGTTGCCATGGTTACCAAATAATACCATAAATAGTGCTGTAGGGTAACTAAAATATAGTTTTTCTTCGTAAATCTTAGTAGGAATCTACTTACAAACTTTTTTTTTATATTACATGTTTTAACGCGTAGGAATATATTATGTTAACAGTTTTATTACATAGTAACGATTATCTGTTACGAACTTCATTTATTACACATTAATAAGTTAAAATATTATAATTCAATTTTTTTAATGATTTATTAAATAGCCTATATTAGTTTATCTATATATTTTGATTAATCATGCTGTATTTATTTGATGATAATTAGGTAGGCTGTATATTTATGTATCCAAATTTTTTAATGAAAACATTCTTAGACGCATTTTACAGCGTTTGAGACACTATTTCAATAGAATTCTTCAAATAATTATTTTGTAAATTACCTTTAAAATCTGCTCAAAGTTTTGAGGCAACCCGTTTTCAACCTTTAGCCACTGATGGCATCTCCAGTAGCAACTCCTAGTACGCTCAGAAAGTAAGAATAGTCATTTCTGTTGGCCAGTCCCTTTATGTACTTTATGAGTTTATTTTCCCATTTAAAAAAATATATTATTCTGAAGTGTAATATGAGTAATTTTGAGATATGTTACTGATTTCTTTAGCATTTACACTGATATTTCCTATTGCAAGTGCATTAAAATTATTCTACAATGGTATTTGAAAAATGTATTCTATTCGATACACAACAATAAATACAAATTAATTACACATGTTTATAATAAATAAGGGTATTTATAACTGTAGGAACAACCTATCTATTAGATGAAACTTGAAACTAGCAGTAGTTTTTATGGCTGTTAAATACATATAACTAAAATATACCACTTGCTTAGTAATTTTATTAGTCTGAATTACTTGAGGTAATAAAACAATAAACTGATCATTTATTAAAGTTTTAATTAGAACTTGTATTTTTGTGAAAAAGTAAAATATTAGGTTAAGAACGCCATAATAACTTTAAAAATTAGTAGTTTGTTTTGTAAATATAAAGAAGAAATTCAATTTTTTGCAAAAGTTGCAAATTTGTATTACCAACAGAAAAATTTAGTATGTGAGCCTTTGTTAAAGAGTATTAATTTGTTACATTCACACCAAAACGTGTCTAACAAAAAAAGCTCTTTATCTATACTGTTTAACAACTATAGATTTGTATTAACTCCTATAGTTTGAACACTAACTTGCCAGAGTGAGGGACAATTTTAAAAGAATATTAGACGTTTACAAAAGGAGAAGATTTTGCTTTTTTTGAAAACTCTACCGTCAATAAACTGTTTTCCTGTCATGCACATGAAACATTTGTTGCTTACTGAATTTTAAGAAACGAGGACTGTAAAATGGCTGAGAAGAGGTGGTGTTGTATTTTATATTTATTCAGATTTATTGCCATATATTTGTTTCTTTGCCTTTTTTGTTAGATGTTTCTCTTCTATGAAGTTTCCAATTATTTTAATCAAAGTTATTTGTTCTGATACATGGGTACTTCTTTATATATGGAATTAACTTCATTGTTGTGTTGCATTTCATTAAAACCACAAAATTCCTTAACAAAAAGGGAAAAGCCGGTTTATTTCATTATTAAGTTTATAACAAAATTACTGTTGAGCATGTACGTTGTCCATAGAAGGATATACTCTTCAATGTTGTTACGTCATTCTCTGTTCAGACAGACAACCTTATAGGCTAGGTGAGCTTTTTGTGTGCAGCATATAAAATATTGTATGGGATGCAACTGAATATCCACGAGAACAGCTAACAATCCGAAGATCATCGAATCGGTCCAAAGATTTCTGAAAGTAAATAATTGAGATAGGGGAGGCTAGAAGTTGTTCCCGCACTCAATTAATTTAGAGGTAATGTTTAAGCTATTTACAAATGCAATTCCTATATATTTGGAATTATGAAATATTTTATTAAATAAAAAATATACCACATCCTGAAATAGTCTATATATTTTTAAATTATAGAACTAAGGAGGATGTTTAATGAAATTAAACGATACATTTTCAAAAACGTTTCCATTATTTTATCTAAAGCTAGTGAGAAACTACAGTTTATTTTAACTAAATCCAAAATAATATTAATATATTTATATTGTAAACTTCAATTATACTGTTTATTGAGGCCTGAAAATAGAATCGTAATATATAAGATCAAGTGATTGATTAAAAAAAAAAATTTTAATCCGGAAATAATTTGTAAATAATTTTTTTATAAACTTACACTTAAATTTCAAAAATTTCTAATTGTTTTCTTAGTTGCTTAGTAACAGCATTTTTATGTGTAATCTGATAAGCGAAGTTAATTTTTACAAAACTTCCATTAATGTAGCTGGCAAAAATATATGAACTATTCATTTGTATAGTAAATGCAACTGTCTTGTGCGTCATGCAATACATGCGTATAGTGAGCAATACAAAAATTCAAATATTTTGGGTTCAAAATTCTTATAATTTTGTACCTGGTATATTCTCCTTAAATATAGTGAGGAAAACAAAAAAGGACTGAAAGAAATGTCGGTTGTTATAAATAGCACACATAAACATAACCATATAAAAACAATACTGCTGCAAGCCAAGCGGCAACACAAGGGTGGCTGAGCTGACAGCTGTTAACATAGCTTTCAAAGAACAGGCCGTTTCCTTAATAACATGTCTAAACGGTTCAGATATTTAAATATAAGGCTTACTCTGGCCATATAATATTACTGTGCGTTTAACAAGAAGCGCGTGGTTTTTGTGATATTGCAACATTGCATCTTCAATGTGTGATCCACTACATGTAAGGTCAGAAAACAATCCATTGCAACGAAAATATTAAATATAAATTAAAATCACTTCTACAGTTAGAAGAATGGGCGAAAAATTCGGTTAAATACTCTGAAATAGTTACAGATATATCAAAACTACTTGTTTTCCGTAAATCGTTTTACTAACACAACCAAATGTTTCAGAAACATCGATACAATAAGGTAAAGCAATATAAAAACGATAACATTAAATTTTAATAGATACTAAATAAATGGTTGTATACTTACAGTTAAATACATTTCTATCTTCTAATAAAAACTATATTACTAATCGAGGAAGCTTCAAACGCCATTTTTGACAGAATGTTGTCTTTCAAAAATATATTTCTGATATCATGACAATCTTTTTTTTGGTTATTCACATAATTGAAATACTATTTTAGAGGTTAAACAATAGTTATTATATTTACTAGCAATATTTTGTCAAAGTTAACCTGCTGAGTTGATCTCATGATTCTATCTAACTATATTAGACGCATAACAAACAGTTACCTCGGAAACATTTTACCACGTTACACGTTTTTATTAGATGTAATCAAAGCTTATGCGTAAGAGTTGCTAAGCTGTAATCGCAACGAGATTAGTAAACTCAATTAGCAACCTGCTATTATCAAAACCGACATCAGTTAGCAACAAAATTTCTAAATAATGTCTCCAGACATTCTTATCACACATCTTTAATTTCCTCGGTACATACCGCAAAGTCTGTTACGCTATTTGCATTAAGGTAAAATCTGTTTTTTTTTCGCTTTAACTTTTAAATATTTTGCTCCTCTTGTATGCACACATATTGTATAAACAAATATTTTGCGCGTCTTATAATTTATACGTATAGTATATACAAATAATGTGCGCGTCATTAATGCATACGTATAGTGTATACAAATGTCTTCTGATTTGTGTTATGCAGGTCCGTACGTATGTAGGAATGTTTACATACACGAGAAGAAGATTATACAATCTTACGACAGGAGCTCAACAGTGCTGTAATCGAGAAGCTACAGATGATTAGAACAGTAAATTAAATTAATTTTGACAAACATAAACAAATAAATAATTTATTGGAACAAATTTTTAAACTCAAAAACATCTCGTAAAGCACATGGTTATTATACAAAGCCCATACATAATAATTCAACTAAAGACAATTAGAAAGCAGACGAGATTGAAAAATAATAAACTGTTTGATACGACAGCGAAATCAACATTGGAGGAATTTCATCGACAGAATTCACATAAGGTCAACAATTTTTTTCCGAAGCCAAACCTTCTGTACAGCGTTACTTACAATCGGAGCTACCAACTTAGTCGGTTGTTTTTCTGTGATGTTGAAAAAATAAGATCAGACATGGAGTAGAGAAACTCAGAAAGTGCGAAGATGTGATTCGGAGGTGTTCCGATATTTGAACTTTATGCTGAGATATATAAGTTACGTCAAATCTCGACCATAACAATTAGAGCATAGAAAACTCAGAACTTTATAATTTTATAACAAACGCCACCATTCATGGGACTTAGAAACAGTGAGAAAAGTGGAAATTGTTACAATCAGTCAACGTTTAGAATAAGTATTCACCATAAGGAGCAAGATGATTACTAGACTTGCTGCCGTGTGGTGTTTGCTTCCAACAACAAGATGCTGGAGACTAACTGGAACTAGGTTCAAGGTTATATGAACAATGTTTTTTTTTTAATTACACTTTGTTTGGAACAGTATTAAGGACTCTTGGGTCATTAAGATAATATTTTGAATTTTTTAAATTGACTCTCTATTCAACAGTTTGTCTGTAATTGAGTGTAAATCATTTGTTGATTAGAAAGGTAATGCTTCATTACTGAGACAAATTTTAAGGAATATTTTATTGCTTATATTGCCCATAATAATTTTATAATTATTTGTTGATAATATGTTTTAATATATATAACAAACGTAAAAGAGAAAGTTAATTCCACTTTTCAGATAATATTCATTGGCTATAAACATATTTTGTGCATCATGTTATGCATACGTATAGTATACCTAATATTGTGTGCGTCATATTACGAATACGTATAGTATAACTAATATTGTGTGCGTCATATTACGAATACGTATAGTATAACTAATATTGTGTGCGTCATATTACGAATACGTATAGTATAACTAATATTTTATGCGTCATGTTATGCATATGTATAGTATAACTAATATTTTATGCGTTTTGTTATGCATACGTATAGTATAACTAATATTTTGTGCTTCATGGTTTGCTTAGAAATACTATAACAAATATTTTCTGCGTCATATTAGCCATACGTATAGTATAACTAATATTTTGTGCTTCATGGTTTGCTTAGAAATAGTATAACAAATATTTTCTGCGTCATATTATCCATAAGTATAGTATAACTAATAGTTTGTGCTTCATGGTTTGCTTAGAAATAGTATAACAAATATTTTCTGCGTCATATTATCCATACGTATAGTATAACTAATATTTTGTGCGTAATGGTTTGCATACGTATAGTATATACTGTGCTTATATTTTGTGCATCACGCTGTGCATGCATATTGTATAGGGGCTTTACAAATATTTTGTGCTCATGTTATGCATACGTAGAGTATATACAAATATTTTATGCGTCACCTTATGCATACGTATAGTATGGGGCCTATACAAATAGTTTCTGCGTTATGTTATGCACAGGAGTACTATATACAAATTTTGTGTGCGTCATGTATGCATACGTCAAATGTTTTATATTGTGACGCGTCTATATGAGACTGTTGTTGTGAATAAATTAAAAGTTGTTTCAGCAATAAATAACAGGATATGTAGTGGAGTCTATTTATTGAGGTAGGTAAATTTGTATTCACGTGCAAGGGAACTCAGCCCTATAATTAGTCACCAGTTTAAATGGCTTTCCAATTTAATTATCCTTGAGAACCCGTTACAGTCGGAATTCTCATTTGTTGTGTTTAATTCCTGGCAATGACCATTTAAACGTTACAATAGCATTTGTCTTGATAATTTACCTATTAATAAATATCTGTGCACGTTTCCTTTGTATAAATTTGTATAGTTTAAACTATGTTGCTACTAAAACTCATTTTGGTAAAAATATAAACCATAAAACTATATGATAATGTAACGTATACTTAATAGTACTCATATGTATAGAAATGTTTTAGAATTATACATACACAGAAACACACACGAACACACACACACACACTGTAACGGTCTGGAAGGCCGTCCAAATTGGGAAATTAATAATTTCCTATTTTTTAAATAACAATTTTAATATTTAAATAATAAGGTTTTAATTTATGGTATAAGGAAACGTTGTAAAGAGTCAAGAAGTCAGTAAAATCTTAAATACTTAATAATAAGACAAATTAAAAATTATAATAGTATGAAACTGTAATAACTAACTAAATTTGACAAACGAGAGTGAAGTGAAAAATTTCTAAGTGCCGAAAAATGCTAACTTGAGAACTAGGCCACTTAGAACTATCATCGCCATTTTGAAATGACCAGAAAAATCCAAAATGAACAATAGTGAAAACTAAATTTAAAAAACTTAAATGACAAAAAAGTTACAGCCATTTTAAAATAATAGACATTTTTCAGTGTTCTAAAACAGATAACAAAATTATGCAGGTTGAATCGAATACGTTGTCTAACCCACCCGTACAAGAAAAGAAGCACGGAGATAGAGACGAGCTTAGAGCAGGGGGAGAGGATTACATAGCCGCAATAAATACAGGAACTTAGGGACCTGTAGGGCAGTCTGTAAAAATTTTTAATACGAGGTGCTAACGGCCGTAATGTCGGATCGCGCCTAGAACCACCACTAGGACAGATGGGACCAAACTATCACGCTTCTGCCGTCTAAGACCATCCATGGACAAGGGCTCCAGTCTCAGCCTCCAGGACGAGGAAGTGGAGAAAGACTTCCATCGACTGACCAGGAATGGCAACTTCCGATGTCTAGGGACCAGTAAATCCAGACGAGAGGACTCTAGGACCGGCAGGGAAATCCTTGGCAAGTCATGTTCTCTATTATATACAAATTAACGTCAAATTTAGTCAGTTAAATTTATTAAATTCAAATTACCAATTAAACTTAAACAATGACTTCACTCTATGTTGAAAAATTAAATAAATCTTAAAAGTAGTAAAATTAATTAGTATAACAAAAATGTTTAAATAATAAATATAAAATTTACAAAGTGGTTTTGGCCATAAGCCAATCATTTTCAAGAAGTCCAGATTTATTCAATCATATATATTTTAAAACTATTTATAATAATATGTGAATTATTGAAGCCCAGAGATGATGTCTACTTTCAGATCATGTTTAAAGAACACAGGAGCTTTTTAAAAAAGGTATCTTAAACATGATCATATTTTGCACGTCCCCTTGTGTTGAATGCATATCTCATGAAGTGGTAAGATTCTTAGAAAATTTTGTGTGTTCATATAAATGTTGTTTCTTTCCAGCTGACTATTTTACTGACATGTGTGACTATATACAGACCCAACAAACTTGCCAAACAACTTAGGGGAGGTCATACAAACGTTAAGGTACAAGTCAGCGGGAATAGGCTTGCATTTGGGCGTGGTCCATTACGCGGGAACACAAGACAAATTTTAAGGATCACGGTTCACAAAACGGTGTGAGCAGCAGATACATAAATATATAATAAATATGTAAGTGTGCCAACGAAGCGGGGGGGGGGACGTTGGAACACACACTGAGATAGCCAAAACAATCTCAAAGTAGAAGATTTTGCATTTTTGTCAAAATCATTTAAAAATATTATTTTAAAAGTTTAAAAATAAAACTGCTGCTATGAACTGTAGCGGGCAAGCAAGGTCCACTATGTGGTTAAGAAAACAAGGCCGGTCCAAAAGGTCGATTTTGTTCATGAAACAGAGCCACTAGGAAAGAATTTATTTTTTCTTCAAACATATAAAATTAAATAAATTTTTGTTAATTATAAAAAAACGGAACTTAAAAATGAAATCAGAAAATAAATGTATAGAGCCACCAAAATTCAAGAAAACTTTAAAAAAACTAATAAAAGCAACTTACAATCGGAGTGCCGTAGAACTGTGATTCAAGTTGGTAACAACATATTAAAGTGTGAAATAGACCATGGTGTTAAGGAATATGACAATATTACACCATAAGTGACATTTTCAAGCATCAGCTAAAAAACTAACACAAATCTTCGAAAGAAAGTACACTAGGACATTATTTTGCAAGTCAAGACAAAGTTCTGATAAGCCAATAAACCACGTAGCGGAGTAGTGGCGACTGCCCGATAGCAGAAGAGTCCCAAATCAGCTTTCGTGAAAGAGGGATGATGTTTCGTGGCTTAGAAAAACCTAGCCCAAGATAGACGTGGTGATAGTCTGCTTTCGAGCGCCCGCGATGCCCGTTATGGAAAAAATAATAAAGAGTATTAAAAACGGCCCTAAAACCGATCAGTTGCGATTGCTACAAGTTCCAAGACTCCAGGAAGATCAGGAGGAAGTAGGGGAGCGATCCCAGTGAAAGTGTTTGGGCCAAGACTGAATTTTAATAGCAAAATAAAGATTTATTAAATGTAGTAAATTTCTTACAATCATAGATTCAAATTTTCATAAATAAAAATAGAATCAATTATTGAAAATTAATAATTTAAAAAAATATAAACAAATGATTTGTTTTTAAATAGTAATACAAGTGGTGGTCATGAAATATGAATCTGGTCAAATATAAAATGCAAGTTCTAAGATAATAAGATTGAAGTTTCATAAAGGTATAACAAGTTAACGTTTAACAAAGTTAGAGCACTGTATATTCAAAATGAAAAGCAACATAATTTATTTAAAGTCAATATCAGAAAAAAAAGAAATTCATAAAGAAAATAAATAATATATGATTTAGTTCTTAAGTTAATAAAACTTATTTTATGTCCATATATCATATATTAGACGTACAGCATTGAATAAATATAAAGAGGCAAATCCGGTAAAATTAATTCTAAAATCCTTCAGATTTATGTTTGGGAGCACAATTATAAATTAAACACAAAGGCCCTAGGAAGTAATCTTGCCTGTTACTCTACAAATAATTATATGGACATAGAATAAAATAAATTGGTATAAATTATTCTTCTGTAGTATCTAAATAAGTATGTAAATTTATGTGTGTTATTTCAATGTTAAAAAACCAAACGATTCTCATTAAGACTACAAAAGTTAGACACAGTTAAATAGTAGTGTTATCCAATTATTTGATGAGCTTTATGAATGATTATATGAATATTTCAGAGCTTTAACAACCATTTAAATGTATTTCATGTTTAAGGGACTGCTTACTCATATTAAAATAAATAACAAAAATTCGATGAAATTTAAGTAAGAATTGTAAAATATTAAGGGAAAACAAATTTTAATTTGTATTTTAATTTTCATTTAATTAAAATAAGTGAAATAAAAATGGTTAAAATTATTATAACCATCCACTGGTAAATAAACTAATAAAATTTCTGATTTTTTTTCAACCAGCAACAAGACTACAATTAAATAATTCAAATTAACTAGCAAAAAGATTTCTTAACAAATATGGTTGCAATGGAAAAGTAATATATAAATTTACACTAAATAAAAAAATGTATAAGGTAGATAGTATCACATAAATGACTATTGACATTTTGGTTGGTTTTTTAAACAGAGTCCTGGGATTTATCCACTGGCAGATCACACTCGACACAACACAGGTACCAGAATATGGTAAGTCAGGTGGGATCATATTTTGACCGAGGTTGAACTGGCGAGTTTCATCCCCACAGTGCCCATCATCACCAAATAGAGCTTACTTGAAAAACGCGTAAATGTGGTCAATTTGTTGGTAGGGTGTGGAACGCGAAAAATCGGGGATTTTCTCCCTGAAAGGGGGCAAAAGGTTTGATCGCGTCAAAATTGGCGATCGTGAAAGAATGCGATATAAGAATGTAAAGTTATTCGCACCCTTTTTTTCAATAAAATAAAAAATCATTACATAAAATATTTAAAAATTAAGATAATTAAAATTAAAATTTAACATAATTTTAACATAATTAAAATTTTTTTATATGCAACTATGAGATAAAATATATTAAACAATAAAATTTAAATTGAAAATAATCAAAGTTAAGTAGCTTCAATAAATAAAATTCAGGGAAGCAATGAGGTTATACTAGTTCTAATCACGGATAGTTCAACAATTGAATAATTATAAACAAATAAAATAAAAGAATAAATACTAGCGAAGAAAAGGCAGACGGAAGACATCGAAACGGATCATCTGGACTAAATTATCAAAAAATTAGAAAAAAGAAAACCGAATAAAAAGAATTTTAAATTTATATAAAGAAAAAATTCATAATTATGTCGAAAACAGAAATAGACAAATTATTAGCTTTCTTCAAAGCGGAGAAAGAAAAAGAAAATAAGAAAGATTAAAAGGAAAAGATTTATAAAAATAAGAAATAGAGCTAGAGAATGCCGCCACAGAAAAAGAGAAGAAGAAAATGGATAAAAGAAAAAGCAGTAGAGGAAGAAAAGAGAATAAAAGAAAAACAAGAAAGAGAGGCAGAGAATACCACTAGAGAAAAAAGAGAAGAAGAGAGAAAATAGAGCAGAAGAAAGATGTATAAAAGGAAAACAAAAAAGTGAAAAAGAAAAGGCATTGAAAGAAGAAAAGATGAATAAGGAAAACAGGAGAGATAATTAGAGAGTACAACTAGCTAGAGAAAAAACACAAGAAGAAAAGAGGTTTAAGGAGAGAGAATTAGATAATGCAGTAAGGTAGGCGGAAAGAGAAAAAGAAAAGGGGAAAGAAAGAGAAAATATGCAGAAGAGCGAAAGAAGAGACAAAAAATACTAGAAGCATTCCAGTTAGGAGTCGAAATTTATAAGAAAAAACAAAAATAATGAAAACAAATTATCTAAAGTATGCATTAAGCGAAATAAAAAAATGAAGTAGAAACAAATGCAAAAAGTTAAATGAGCGAGTAGTAGGGATAGAACAAAATGTTTATGTGGAAAAAATTTGGAGAAATGAAAAAGAGGACCTCATAATTTTCTCAATGAGATCGAAGGATATTTTGAGAAAATCGATAGTACAATGGACGGGGTGACCAAGTTAAAGATCATCGAGAAATACCTTGAAGGAGCTGCGGATGCAGGGTGGAAAGCAATAAAAATGAGGACAGAAACTTATGACCATTTTAGGGAGGAGTTTGTCAATATTTTTGGAGCTTATACCGACAGGAATGGTTTAGGCGACAAATAAATCTATGGGCCTTTTAGCATGGTAGAGTACTTTGTCATGATGATAAACCGTGTCAAAAATTTAAATCCGCTTATCCCTGAAAAACACCCTATTTTCATGATTATGAGGCATTTCAGAAGTAATATGCAGTTAGTGAGTGTGGGAAACCAGTATAAAGAATGAGATTACTTTCCTACAACACATAGATAATGTTTCATAAAGGAAGAGGAAACGCAACGGAAATGGGAATCACAATACCACCAGAGGTCCATAAAGGGAGGTCACCTCAAACCAAAAACCTAACTCTAACCGGCGATCCTATGGTGAGACCAAAGAAAAGCCTAAAACAAAGTATCTGCAAAACACAGATCCTTCCTCAGCCATCCCGGGATCTAGTGGCCAATACAAAAATAATCTAGGAAGTAGGATCTCTGGTCAGTATAATAAGAGTAGGTTACCCAAGCTAGGGATCCAGCATAATCTTGAAAACAGGGATATTCTGGGTTACCACCATGAGATAGAAATAAGCATGGGTGGACTCTCCATGGCTTTAAAAGACGAACTATTAGAGGAGGAGGAAGACCCAATACAAACGAATAGACAGATAGATTCGTGTCCAGCTATTCGATAACACATAAACGAAGAAGAATAACAACAGAGATTGACACAGAGGCCCAACTGTCTGTGATTCAGACCAAACAAGTAATAAAGTAACTAGGAAACGAGTTTTATGAGCTTCCGGTGGCTAATGTTGATCTGGTCACGGCGTTAGGGTCAGGATTAAAAAGAGTCAAGTTACAGACGATACCACCGGTAGTATTGAATGGAGAAGCTAAATGGACCGTGGATCTAGTATTTGTATTAGTAGATAGCCTAAGGGTCGACCTCCTACTCGAAATGAACGCCTTAAGAGAATTGAATTCCCATGTAAACCTGGAACGGTCGTTCATCACTTACAAAAGCAATATATTGGCTGAAATAAAAAATTTCAAACAACCTAACGTTAAAAATTCTGCTAGAATCAATAAATCAATAAAATATATAAACCCTAAATCAAAAATTAAAATTAAAAAATAAAAGAAAATCAAAACCGAAATTAATAAAATATAAGAGAAAAATCAGTGGAAAAAAATTGCCACAGTGGATGAAATTGAAACAACGCAAAAAACGGAAAAATTGTTCAAAGAAATGAACCAGGACTAAGGAGGTGACTTAATGATATCAGGAGATTATGACATCGCGTGGACAGGGTCGCTTAGTAGATCTGCATCCACCTGGTTGAAGAGAGGTGGCTACCTCTTCATTAACGATAGAGATAATCGAAGGCAATGTTAAAAGCTCTATTTACTTAGAGAAGTATAAATAAATAAACAGGCCCACACGAACTCACAAAAGAATATTTTATTGGCATAAGCGTTGCAATGGCGTGTATCATCATCATCGATGACACTACTACAAATTTACAACTGCAACAGTTGTCTTGTTGTGGGCAAGGCCAGATTTACAATCACGTCATGGTTTACATAAAACGTTTTACGATAAATAAAAGAATAAAACAATGTTTACATGAACTCAAATACAATAATAATAATTACGATTTAAAAAAATAGCCTTAACGTTAAGAACAAAACAAAAATATCCGGAAAGGGAACTAAATTTTACAATCCTTGCTGGAAATTTACATAGTGCTTGATATTGTCTTGAAATAGATTAGATAAGTCATCGTAAAACCATATTAGAAGGATCTGCAATGCGATATCTACTGTTTTAAATATTACATGTTTTAACTAACTACATAAAACCCACTAGCCAGAATACAAAAATCTTTATTACAATTACTTTGTGTACATTTTGATTAAATATTATTCTCCTTCAGAAATACTTTTTAATATTAAGTTTTATCGTTCTTGTACAGCAAAAGATACCCCCTCATCTCCTACTAACAGTCTCAAAAAATCACGTATCAACATACATTCGTCAGGTCTAACGAGGCGGGGCTTAGATATTACAAATATAGTTTTAATATTCAACAATCGAAAACAATTTTCCCAAAAACATATAAAATTGTAAAATCTTATGCATATACTATTATTTAATCAATCAAACTATACAAAGTTGAATTAGGGATAGACCCCTAATCATTCATTATTTACTAACTTATTCTTATATTATGTATATAAATACTTTCAAAAACATTTAACAATCTTCTATCATTTACATTTTTAACTAAATTACCATTATTTAAACTATGGCTTGTGTCATAGTTTGCTATATCAATTGTCATTTTTGCTATATAAGAATGATACAACTTAATGGTTAAAAGTACTTTTGAATATGATTACAACATCTCATTTCTTTACATGTAATCAAAATGTATATAAAGTAATAGTAATAAAAAATTTTGTATAGTGGTTAGTGGGTTTTATTTATATGGTAAAAAATTAGTCCACAGTACTCAACAACAAATTTATTAATGTTTTTAAATAATATGTTATTTGATTTAATTAAATATTTCATTTTTTTATAGTAAGTAGGATTCATATTATTGTTGTTATATTAATAACAACAGTACTAACCACGCGATTGTTATAATAACAATAAAAAACGCACGTGATTGTTTTCATAATTTCTTGTAAATATATGTTCCATTTAAAAAAAATCGTTCTAAAATACCTTTAAAATGACGAAATCACAATTTGTTTTTACATTGTAGAAATGTAATTGTAATTTAACTAAAAGACAACTAAGAGAGAAACATTTAATTTTCTTTAAACGGAAGGATAATTTAAAGTCGACAGGATGCAAGACTCGTTCCAGGTCAATTTTGAGTTGTCTTAAATTAAAGACCCTCGTGTAATTATATTGTCGGCACATTTTTAGCATAAAACCCAAGTAATCGCAAAAACGTTTCTTTATAATGTGTCGTCTTGAATTACAAAATTACATTCCGTGTAAAAATAGAAATGCACCAAAAGGTTATTGAAAATAATAAACATTTTATAAACATTATTGCTTTCCAATAAAAATGTTAATGAATTTATTTCGTACTTTAATTTTAAAATAGCAGGATTACGAATTAACTTAATCAAATTCCAGGACTAAAGATTAATGCTTTCTCAGATTATTGAGTTCGTTCTTTGAACACGTACTGAATTATTAACAATATTAATTTTAAAAATAATGCCTAATTGTTTCATTAAGAATTTAAAAGTTCACTTTGGTATCAACGATCATTTTATATACGTTAATTTCAATTTCGTAAGCCTAAACTATTTTTCAAAAACTGTTTCTCATAGCATTACTATTAACTAATAACACGAAGAAGATGCAGTTAATCTCATTCAAGGCTACACAACAAATGGCAGAGTTTTCGTGGAGTGATAGTATCGATAAGAAGCTTCAGTTGCCAAAATACTGCGAAGTTCAAGCATTTACCACTGCAGCTACTTGAGCAACAAAACCTCGTCTCTACTTCTGAACACAAAATAGATTGTGTCTTGTGTAGCGTACTTTGGGTAAATGATTTTCTTTTTGGGGAAAAAGGAAAGTGCTCGAACTGATATCATTCTTCTCTGATCTACCTCTCAATCTTCTTTTTGTAATGGTGTAATAGATGAGTAAAATTACTTCAAGTTCGATTATTTTGTATCATAATACCATATATATATATATATATATATATATATATATATATATATAAATATATATATATATATATATATATATATATATATATATATATATATATATATATTGGATATATATATATATATATATATATATATATATATATATATCACTTCTATTTGAAAAAATATTTATTATATTTCAGCAATATATAGCATAGTAAAATCAAAAGATAATAGTTTCACTATTTCTTACGGATATATTCTAAATAATTATATTTCTTGTACCACTATTCTTCTTACACTACATTGAGTTACATTGTTAAATTGTAGAATAGTGGTAAATAAAAGTTAACCTCAAATTATTGTCATATTTATTTACAATTTCATTTACGACAAAGTTTTATTCACGTATTAACCCTCAAAAAACATTGGACTATAATTTACAATATATAGTAAAATTATATAATTACTTTAGTAAAAAAAAATTTACTTTCGCTACAAATTAAAGTTAGGTTATGATCGTGCTTAAAACAAATTATTACAGAAATATAATATATACGGATTGGCCTGTGTGTAACAACAACATCCCGCGAGGACACGCACACATGCATTGATATTAAGGACATCTGTGTACCTGGCAAGACCATTATGACGCTAAAATATGGTGATTTTATCATTAACGCCCATTCCGCCGCGTGGTGTAATGACGTCGCTTCCTAATGATGCCACAGTATTATATTTACGTGTCCGCCTGCTGCAACAAATGTCCTGAAAATTTTCTGCGAGTAACAACATTTTCTAATTATAACCCTAAATGAATTTTATTTTTAATTAATTATAATTCCACTACTGCTATTTTTTAGCCAATTTAAATTTGATAAAGTAGAAATGTTAAATGGCAAAACCATAAAATCTCGTTACAACATCAAATCTCCTTCACTATTTTAATGATAGTTTTATTTTTGCATTTCTTTAGAAATCTCTGAGTTTTACTGTAGCACATTTAAAAAGTTCAAAAATCCAGTTATTGATTTAGTAATTATTGTTACCCTACTTATTAAAATTATTCTTTTTTGTTGGTAAACAAATATTAAGTTACAAAAATTATTCTTACTGCCTAGAATTAGGCGCTTCACCTTAATAAATGTTACTCTATATATACTATTAATATAACCACATCCTTTAGCAGTATTTGTCAACTGTTAATATACAAGCTTTATAAGTCTTTATATACAAGGTAATATACAGGCTTTATACGTCTTTATATACAAGGTAATATACAGGCTTTATACGTCTATATATACAAGGTAATATACAAGCTTTATACGTCTTTATATACAAGGTAATATACAGGCTTTATACGTCTTTATATACAAGGTAATATACAAGCTTTATAAGTCTTTATATACAAGGTAATATACAGGCTTTATACGTCTTTATATACAAGGTAATATACAGGCTTTATACGTCTTTATATACAAGGTAATATACAAGCTTTATACGTCTTTATATACAAGGTAATATACAGGCTTTATACGTCTTTATATACAAGGTAATATACAGGCTTTATACGTCTTTATATACAAGGTAATATACAAGCTTTATACGTCTTTATATACAAGGTAATATACAGGCTTTATACGTCTTTATATACAAGGTAATATACAAGCTTTATACGTCTTTATATACAAGGTAATATACAAGCTTTATACGTCTTTATATACAAGGTAATATACAGGCTTTATACGTCTTTATATACAAGGTAATATACAAGCTTTATACGTCTTTATATACAAGGTAATATACAGGCTTTATACGTCTTTATATACAAGGTAATATACAAGCTTTATACGCCTTTATATACAAGGTAATATACAGGCTTTATACGTCTTTATATACAAGGTAATATACAAGCTTTATACGTCTTTATATACAAGGTAATATACAGGCTTTATACGTCTTTATATACAAGGTAATATACAAGCTGTATACGTCTTTATATACAAGGTAATATACAAGCTTTATACGTCTTTATATACAAGGTAATATACAGGCTTTATACGTCTTTATATACAAGGTAATATACAGGCTTTATACGTCTTAGTCAATCTGAATGATGGTAATTCATACTTTAGTTAAATATATACATTTCATGGAAGAAAACAGGTGGACAAGATTGCCCGCTCTTCACGGAGAAAGAACTGTGCACTGCAGCCAACTCACTCCAAAATAACAAGGCTCCGGGACCGGATGGAATCTCGTCGGAGGTCTTAAAGCCGTAGTGAGAGCTCACCCGGACATATTACTCAACATGTACAACCACTGCTTGAAAGCCGGTGTAATTTGTGACCATTGGAAGGTAGCAAGATTGGTCCTGATCAACAAAGGCAAGGGGGACTTGGATTCTCCGTCTTCATACAGTCCGCTGTGCATGTTGGATGCGGCTGGAAAGTTGCTAGAAAAACCTATTAGGCCATGGCTTCTTTCGGCCTTCTGCGATGCAGGAGATCTTTCTGAGAGACAGTTTGGCTTTAGGAAAAGTAAGCCAACTATTGATGTTATTAGGAACGTAGTTGATGCTACTAAAATAGTCAAGGTAGGTAACCACTTATCACCTTCCTGTTTGCCTCCTGGTTAACCTGGATGTACGAAATGCCTTGAACCCAGCGAGATGGAAAAACGTACTGAATGCCCTGAAGAAGACTTTCAATCAACCTGAGTATCTCCTACGGATATTACGGGAGTACCTTAACAACCAGTACCTGATATATGAAACCTCAGATCGACCTAGAAGGAAGAAAGTAACAGCAGGAACAGCTCAAGGCTCCATTCTCGGCCCGGACCTCTTGAACTCAAATTACGGAGCAATGCCAGATGGAACTTAACTGGTGGGATACGCAGATGACATTGCTGCGTTCGTTATAGAGAGAAACTAAGAGTTCGCCCAATCGAGACTGGCCCAAGTAATGCGACGTGTTAACAGTTGGATGATGGAAAATGGTCTGCGCTTGGCCCTGGAAATAATCGAGATCGTTCTGATATCCAAGAGACGCCTTACTTTATCCTTGAAATGCTCGTAAGAGAGGAAGTTTAGAGGTTAAAAATGCGATTAAGTACTTAGGTATCATGATTGATAGGAAGCTGAGTTTTCAAAGCCATGTTAAATGCGGTCAGAGAAAGCTGAGAAAGCGATCAGAGTCACAACAGCTATGAGTAGGATTCTAACTACCGCTAGGGGCCCTACTCAGAGCGGACGGAGTATTTCGATATCCGTGGCGCAATCTATAATGCTCTACGGAACAGAAATCTTGACAGCCGCACTCAGAACTGAGAGGAATAGAAGACGTATGTCTTCGGTTCAGAGAACAGGGGCACTAGGAGTGGCGTGTTCTTAACAAACGGTCTCCGTTTTGGCTGCTCTAGTGATGGCAGGAATATTTCCTATTGATTTGCTGTAACTAGAGAAGAAGACCATTGCAGAGCGACGAATCAATATGACCGATAAGGATAACAAAAGGGGAGCGAGAAGGACGAGTGGCAGGAAAGATGGTCTGTGGAACCCACCGGAAGATGGACTGCCAGTCTAATCTAAAACCTATCCAGTTGGACTAACAGGTAGCATGGAGAGGTAAACGTCTACACTACACAGTTCGTAACAGGCCACGGTTGCTTCCAGGTCTATTTATATAAAATGGGAAAGGTGAATAATCCGAATTCCTCTCATTGTGGTGAAGCATCGCCCGAATATCCCGAACACACATTCTTTGTGTGCAGAAGGTGGCAATCGCAGGGAACAACAATCACTGGGGTTAATAAAGGGCGTTCTGACCAGGAAGAATGGTTATACAGTGAAACCCTGGTCAGATCTACAAAGGGCCGGAAAGAAGGAAGGGTTAACTGAGTACTCGCTAGGAGTTCCACACACCAGGTCTGTCAGGACAACTCCAAAGTAAAAAATTACAAATATTTATATTATTATTATTATTATACTTATATTCTTATTCTTATTCTTATTGTTATAATTATTACTGCTATTATTAATACAATTCTTGTTATTATTATTTTAGAAATTATTATTATTATTGTTAAAAATATTAACCTCTTATTCTTATTCTTAATATAATTATTATTGCTATTATTAATACTGTTATTGTTATTATCATTTTAAATATTAATAAATTTATTATTAATATTGTGGTATTTATTATTATTATTATTATTATTATTATTATTATTATTATTATTTTATTAATATTTTTATAATTATTATTATTAAAATTATTATTATTACTATTATTATTGTTATTATTATTATGGCTGCTATTTATGTATGTTCCTCCAAGCTGCTCTCTAGAACGTTATAACATGAATGTTCCTTTATTTATGAATGTTCCTCTACGTTGCTCTCTAGAACGTTATAACATGGATGTTCCTTTATTTCTGAATGTTCCTCCAAGCTGCTCTCTAGAACGTTATAGCATGAATGTTCCTTTATTTATGAATGTTCCTCTAAGTTGCTCTCTAGAACTTTATAACATGAATGTTCCTTTATTTATGAATGTTCCTCTAAGTTGCTCTCTAGAACGTTATAACATGGATGTTCCTTTATTTCTGAATGTTCCTCCAAGCTGCTCTCTAGAATGTTATAACATGAATGTTCCTTTATTTATGAATGTTCCTCTAAGTTGCTCTCTAGAACGTTATAACATGAATGTTCCTTTATTTCTGAATGTTCCTCCAAACTGCTCTCTAGAACGTTTTAACATGGATGTTCCTATATTTATGAATGTTCCTCTAAGTTGCTCTCTAGAACGTAACCTCTTGGATGTTACTTCAAAGAGTGGGATTCGTTTGTGTTACATAATTTGTAAGAGGCCTACATTATTTGTACGTATGCAAATAGATGCTATTTTCTCAACATAACTTTTATTCTAACAAACATTCAAATTGAGTAAATCACATTTCGTATATTTAGTTGTAGATCTTAAGGTAAGGTAGACCTTCTTAAATAAGACATCTGAACCACTCTAAACTGACCTCTTGTCTTTTCTAATGTCGTTTTATGACAATTCCCGTTGCGTGCAATACGTCCTAAGCTCCAATAATCCTCCCTTAATGTGCAATAAAATATTCAAGAGCTTAAATCAGGTATTTAAATTTGCCTTGCAAAACCCACGTCATATTCTACGGAATAACGTTACACAAAGGTTGTTTGTTATTGAACGAAAACTCAGTAGTAAATATATACTAATAGGTGAATGTAATTTTCAGTGATGGTATTATTTTGCTTCTTGGACAAAATTCCTTTTTTAAGTTTACTAAACATCAAGTGTAATTTCGTCTAAGAAATTGTATCTCACTACTACACAATGCGCCTACAGACTGTTAAAAAAAATTATTATAATCTCTGCAATTCAGAGAAATTAAACTTCAATTACTTTTTACAAACAACTAGTTTAAATAATACTCTCATTGTGCCAAAGGCTTTATTGCTCATTATATTAATAATATTGTTTACGCTATGATGATTGAATATTATTTTTATTAGTATTATCCTATTTATTTAAATAACATTTTGAATGCTGTATAGT